>JASVEL010000130.1:0-83720 GCA_032618575.1 Nicotiana noctiflora
GCATTTGCGAACTATTGTTCGCATTTGCGAACTATTGTTCGCATTTGCGAACTCTGCAGAATAGTGGGGAGTTCGCATTTGCGAACTATTGTTCGCATTTGCGAACTCTGCAGACCAGTTGCAGACAGCAACTTCTAACATGAAAAATTGACCTCGTGGCCTATCCAAAGTTCACCCGAGCCCTCGGGGCTCCAAACCAAATATGCACATAACCTCGAAAACACATTATGAACTTGTTCGTGCGATCACATCGCCAATATCACCTCGTTTTCATCAAATCAAGCCTCAAATGCATGATTTTCATACCTTTAGTTTTCAAAACTTTCAAACTTGGAACTCAAGGTCCAAAACATCTCAAACGACATCCAAATGTCACCAAACTTTACAGAAATCACATATATAATATTTAAGACTTGTACGGGGCGTCGGAACCAAAATACGAGCCCGATACCAAGGTCTATTAATTTATTTCCTTTAATAATTGCATCAAAAACAATTTCACATAAAAATTCATAACTTGGGCTCTAGGCCTCAGAATTCGACTCCGGACACATGTCCAAGTCCCATATTTTCCTACGGACCTCTCGGGACCATCCAATCTCGGGTCCGGATCCGTTTACCAAAAATGTTGACCAAAGTCAACCATATCAATATTAATATCAAAATTCTTCTACTTTTTCACATATTTCACATATTTCAACATAAATATTTTTCAGCTTTGTGCCTGGACTGTGCACGCAAATCGAGGCAACATAGAATGAGGTTTTCAAGGCCTCAGAAGCTCGAAATGATTAATTAAATAAGTGATGACCCTTTGGGTCGTCACAATCTCCACCTCTAAAACAACCGTTCGTCCTCGAACGGACAAAAGAAAGAAGTACGTGAGTCGGGAAACAAATGTGAGTAGCGGCTTCGCATATCAGACTCGGACTCCCAGGTCGATGCCTCAGGAGGCTGACCTCTCCACTGGACACGCACCGAAGGATAACTCTTCGACCTCAACTGTCGAACCTGCCGGTCTAGAATGGCTACCGGCTCCTCCTCGTAAGATAGATCATTGTCCAATTGGACAGTACTGAAGTCTAACACATGTGTGGGATCGCCGTGGTATCTCCGAAGCATAGATACATGAAAAACCGGATGCACGGCTGATAAGCTAGGCGGCAAAGCTAATCTGTAAGCCACCCCTCCCACTCTGTCTAAAATCTCAAATGGGCCAATATATCTAGGGCTGAGCTTGCCCTTCTTCCCAAACCTCATCACGCCCTTCATAGGTTACACTCGGAGCAATACTCGCTCCCCAATCATGAAAGTTATATCTCGAACCTTGCGATCTGCATAGCTCTTTTGTCTAAACTGAGCTGTGCGAAGCCTATCTTGAATAATCTTGACCTTATCTAAGGCCTCCTGAACTAAGTCTGTACCCAACAACCGAGCCTCTCCCGGTTCAAACCATCCAACTGGTGATCGACATCGCCTACCAATAGTGTTGCCGTAAGTCCTGGTACATCTTCGCGGCGCCTGGATGAATAGAATACCGCGAACTGTGGGCCTCTGCTAAGATCGACTTTCGAATCCCTTCGACATTGGGCACACAAACTCGACCCTGCAATTTCAATACCCCATCATCATCTAGATTTACCTGTGTGGCACCTCCCCGCTGTACTGTATCTCTCAACTCACGCAAATGAGGATCATCAAATTGCCTCTCACGGATACGCTCTAATAAAGAAGAACGAGCGACCGTGCAAGCTAACACCCTGCTAGGCTCAGAAATGTCTAATCTCACGAACCGGTTGGCTAAGGCCTGGACATCTAGAGCTAATGGTCTATGATTGACCGGAATATATGCAAGACTACCCATGCTGGCATACTTTCTACTCAATGCATCGGCCACCACATTGGCCTTACCTGGGTGATATAATATAGTAACATCATAATCTTTCTGCAATACCGGCCACCTTCTCTGCCTCAAATTCAACTCTTTTGTTTAAACAAATACTGAAGACTCTTATGATCGGTGTATACTTCACATACTACACCATACAAATAATGCCTCCAGATTTTCAATGCGTGAATAATCGCCGCAAATTCTAGACCATGCACTGGGTAATTCTTTTCATGCATCCTCAACTGCCTCGAAGCATAGGCAATAACCTTGCCATCCTGCATTAACACTGCACCAAGCCCAATACGGAAAGCATCACAATAATCAGTATAAGGTCTCGTACCTGTGGGTAAAATCAATACCGGTGCTGTAGTCATGGCTGTCTTGAGCTTTTGAAAGCTCGCCTCACATTCATCCGACTATTCAAATTGAACACCTTTCTGTGTCAATCTGGTCAGTGGGGTTGCAATAGATGAAAACCCCTCGCCGATAATAACCCGCTAATCCCAAGAAACTCCAAATCTCTGTGGTTGATGTTAGTCTAGGTCAGTCCTTGACTGCCTCAATCTTCTTCGGATCAACCTAAATACCTGTTGCCGTCACAATATGACCCAGGAATGCAACTGAACTTAGCCAAAATTCACACTTCAAAATTTTTGCATATAGTTGGCTATCTTTCAGAGTCTGCAAAGTCACTCCTGAGATGTTGCGCATGCTCCTCATGACTGCAGGAGTATGTAAATATGGAAACAATGAAGACTACAACGAACAAGTCTAAATAAGGCACGAACACACTCATGCGTATGCACATATCCATGACTCTGAAGTCTGGCCATAAGAGTTATTATTAAATTACAACATTGTCAATTAACCCCGTTATCAAATACCTTATTCTACAAATCCCACTTTACTCAGAATGAGGTATGGTGACCTCGTGATTATTTTCCCGAATTAATGCATCATATTTATCCTTACCTGTTGCTCGTCTCAAAGGCTAAGCTCAACGGTTTCAAAATAGAAATGGCTAATATGAATAGAAACTATACAAGAATTGTCAAATAGTCCTAACGGACATGACTCTTATTTACGAATGCGATACGAAAGTATTAATTCATAAAAGAAGAATTTTAAACACATAAACTCTTACTAACAGGACCCAGTCCTCATATGATATCCACCGCAGCTTGAAGCTCGGCTTAGAAATATTTCACATTATGCCAAAAATTGGAGGATCTCATCCTCAACTCTGAATCACAGTGCTTGCACATCATACAATCTGAAATTTTTCATTTCATTTCTTTCTTCCTTTCAATAATTGTCCGTCAAAGATAATCACGACATAAAATGAACCCTCATACTGATAGGGCACACAATTAACGATTAAAATTAGTTATTCCGAGAATTATATCAAAACATACTGTAATAAGTAACATAAAGTCACTCTTAGTCTCATGGATATTTAGTAACTAACACCTAATAATAGGGATGTCTATCCTCATGTAATATCTCAACGGGAGTATTTCCCTAAGTAGTATGATTACGATGCTCGCTCATGAATGGAGCATGTTAAACAGACTCGCCTAAATTTTCTTTCAAAAACCAAATCAAATTAAGGGAAAATTATTTGTTTATAACAATCTGAATTACACACGTGATGACACCATCTGGTGTAATGACCTCCCTCATACCATCAAAAGTATATCAATGGTTGGGTCTCCACCTCTAGGATTTTCACCTCCACCTCTAACATCCTGACCTATACATCTGGCTGGCCATGTAGGATAAATATTAACTGCAATGGAGCGAGTAGCCTGAGTGCTTTCCTAAAATCATATTTCTCCAAAAATTCCACATTCACAGCAATTCCTTTAAGGCTCAGTTAACTTGTTGTTCATGACAATATATATTCGAACACAGTCATTATGACTTGGTACAACCGTTCAGATCACACATACTACATATTGCAGAGAATCTCGGGGGTGACGTCTTCGGAACATTTTCATAAAATAGAGTTTAGTAGATAGCGTTGCGATACCAACTTGTCACGAACATTGACGGCCAATTCTTAACACTGCTGAGCTACCCCATTTACTCATATACTCTTCGTCATTCTCTGGGGGCGACCCTTACCCCATGAAAAGAACCAACCTTAAATATGTATAAATTATTTGGAGGACATTTCCATACCATATATATACATTCCAATAACTCATCATATTTGTCCTTCACAACTCCAACACATCGACCGGACGTCAAGGTCCGTTGAAACCCAACACGATTTATTAGGTGATCTCCTGATATAATTGCATCTTCCGTTGGGACCATAAGTGGTGTGGTAAATACATTATCTTCCCACTACTTCTGTGTGCCTTCCGTAGCACAAGTAAAATGAACTCCTCGCATTCGACTATTCCCACGTTCTGTAATTCCTCATAAGAACCGTCAAGCACAATCTCGTGGGTTCTCAAAAGATGCACCGCTGAAGGTGGTAGCGAAGACTTTGGTGAAACCTATCTGTCCTCCATAAAACTTTTGAAGGCATAGTTGATCTATCACCAGCCTGTGCCATTGTTCGGCTGGATAAGCAGTACGTGACTACGCCATTCGTGGGAAGACAAGAGTGGAAATTTAACTTAACACTTTGAAGAACAAATTCGCACGATAAGAAAGAACAAATAAGAGACTCTTTCCTAACTCAATAGACTCTGGAGGACAAGTACAGACGTCTCCGTACCTACCTCCCAAACTCTACTAAGCTTGTTCGTGAGTGGTGAGACCTATGTAACCTAGAGCTTTGATACCAACTTGTCACGACCCGGATTTTCCCCCAACATCGGGATCGTGATGGCGCCTACTCGTGGTAGCTAGGCAAGCCACCGTATTCATACTATCCTGTTTTTAACACAATTTTAATTAAATAAATGCGGAATACTTTATCGAAATAGAAATAACAAATCACAAGGTGAAAATCATACTGAAATCCTCTACCCAAGACGTGGAGTCACCAACTCACAAACTACTATGGAATACTACACATAAAAGTCCGAAGGAAATATAACATAATTCTGTTTGTCTCGGAACAATGAGACTACAGCTATTAACATAAATAAAGAAAGAGACGCCGGGCCTGCGGACGTCTGCAAGCTACCTCGGTCTCAAATGTGATCAATTCCCCCGCAATCTATTTACTGCTGCCGCTGCTCCTGATCGTAACCTGGACCTGTGCAAAAACGCACAGAAGTGTAGCATCAGCACAACCGACCCCATGTGCTGGTAAGTGCCCGGCCTATCCCGGCGAAGTAGTGACAAGCCTAGGACCAGACACCCACATAAACCTGTGCAATTCAATATATATATATATATATATGTACCACAAAATAACAAGAAATAATCAAGTATTAACACCATAAGGAATATCTTAAAGAATTCAACAATTAACCACAGTTAATAATTTCACAAGGAAAAACAAAGTGTAATGTAAACACAAGTAATATCAATTCAAGAAATAGCAAACAGTTGCACGGCATCACGCTTCGTGCTTTTACTCTCATCCTCACCAAATAAACAAATAAAGTACACGGCATCACCCTTCGTGCTTTTACTCTCATCCTCACATCCATGGTACGGCATGATCCTTCGTACATGGTTCAATAATAGGGCACGGCATGAACCTTCGTGCATAAATAAATAAACATGGCACGGCATCACCCTTCGTGCATTATCACTCTTCCTCACCCAAATAACAATCAAATAAGTTCACAAGGAAAACAAGGTATAATGGAAACACAAGTAATATCAAGTCAAGAAATGGCAAATAGTTGCACGGCATCACCCAAATAAAATATAATGGAAAAACAAGTAATATCAAGTCAAGGAATAGCAAACAATTGCACGGCATCACCCTTCGTGCTTTTACTCTCATCCTCACCAAACAAACAATTAAAGTACACGGCATCACCCTTCGTGCTTTTACTCTCATCCTCACCAAACAAACAATTAAAGTACACGGCATCACCCTTCGTGCTTTTACTCTCATCATCACATCCATGGTACGGCATGATCCTTCGTACATGGTTCAATAACAGGGCACGGCATGATCCTTCGTGCATAATCAATAAATAAACATGGCACGGCATCACCCTTCGTGCATTATCACTCTTCCTCACCCAAATAACAATCACAGTTAAGGGCAGAGAAAGAAACAACAATTCATAAATCGTCCCATCAAGGGCAATCAATAATTATCTTCACAACAAGTCCCAACAAGGGAAACAATAACGATTCACCTGTAATATATCTCAAAATATCATTTTCCAACGACTCACGGTCATACTAGACGCCAATGTATGGATGCTCGTCACCACAGCCCATACACCGCACTCGATCACATAACACATAACACATAATCCTATTCCCTCGAGCTAGGATAGAACAAACACTTACCTCGAATGTTTATGAACAATTCAATCCGTGGCAATGTCTTTTCTTTCAATTTGGCTCCAATCCAACCGTATCTATACACAATTGATTTAATATCATCAATTCTACTCAACAAACTAATTCTTAATAACAAATAACACTTTTACAACATTCTGCCATGAATAGTGAATTTCAACCCCGGGCCCACATGGTCGGAATTCGGGGTTAGGACCAAAATCCGGTTACCCATCCCCCCACGAGTTCATATATATAATTTGTTTATAAATCGGACCTCAATTCGAGGTCCAATTCCCCAATTTATGAAAAACCCTATTTTCTAACAAAAACAAGAATTTTACCATGAAAACATTTGATTTCTAATAAAAACATGTTTAATGATGTTAGGAATTGAAAGAATTAAGTAAAAAGTGACTTACAATCGTTTTGATGAAGAAGAAATCCTTGAAGAGTCGCAAATGGGTGTTTTGGTTTTGTGAAAAATGAAGAAATGACCGAAATTCGTGTTTTTCAGGTCTCTGTGTTCGCATTTGCGAACATGGGTTCGCAATTGCGAACCCCGACCAATTTCTGGAGTTTGAAAAATAAGCTAAGGGTGGGAAGTTCGCATTTGCGAACATTTCTTCGCATTTGCGAAGCCAAGGCAAAACTGGGAAGTTCGCATTTGCGAACTATTGTTCGCAATTGCGAACACAGGCTAAATATGGGGAGGTTCGCATTTGCGAACTATTGTTCGCATTTGCGAACCCGGGCGGAATAGTGGCCAGTTCGCATTTGCGAACCATAGCTCGCATTTGCGAACACAGGCACAGAAGGGTCAAGTTCGCATTTGCGAACTATTGTTCGCATTTGCGAACACAGACACAATAGGGGGAGTTCGCATTTGCGAACTATTGTTCGCATTTGCGAACTATTGTTCGCATTTGCGAACTCTGCAGAATAGTGGGGAGTTCGCATTTGCGAACTATTGTTCGCATTTGCGAACTCTGCAGAATAGTGGGGAGTTCGCATTTGCGAACTATTGTTCGCATTTGCGAACTCTGCAGACCAGTTGCGGACAGCAACTTCTAACATGAAAAATTGATCTCGTGGCCTATCCAAAGTTCACCCGAGCCCTCGGGGCTCCAAACCAAATATGCACATAACCTCAAAAACACATTATGAACTTGTTCGTGCGATCACATCGCCAATATCACCTCGTTTTCATCAAATCAAGCCTCAAATGCATGATTTTCATACCTTTAGTTTTCAAAACTTTCAAACTTGGAACTCAAGGTCCAAAACATCTCAAACGACATCCAAATGTCACCAAACTTTACAGAAATCACATATATAATATTTAAGACTTGTACGGGGCGTCGGAACCAAAATACGAGCCCGATACCAAGGTCTATTAATTTATTTCCTTTAATAATTGCATCAAAAACAATTTCACATAAAAATTCATAACTTGGGCTCTAGGCCTCAGAATTCGACTCCGGACACATGTCCAAGTCCCATATTTTCCTACGGACCTCTCGGGACCATCCAATCTCGAGTCCGGATCCGTTTACCAAAAATGTTGACCAAAGTCAACCATATCAATATTAATATCATTTTTCTTCTACTTTTTCACATATTTCACATATTTCAACATAAATATTTTTCAGCTTTGTCCCCGGACTGTGCACGCAAATCGAGGCAACATAGAATGAGGTTTTCAAGGCCTCGGAAGCTCGAAATGATTAATTAAATAAGTGATGACCCTTTGGGTCGTCACAATAATAGAAGAAAATACAAAGTGTTATAAAATAATAAAAGAAGAACAATATTATAGAGAAAAGTAGGGAGAGAGAATTCTTATTGATTTTTGGGATCATTTACAATGGGTAAGACCCCTCTATTTATAGGATAAATATGACTTAGTCACAAAGTAAAACTCTCCACAAGATAGACATTCACTCTAAATAGAATTCTATTCTTAACACTCCCCCTTGAATGTCTACTCAATAAGTAATGTGCCTCACTAAAACCTTAACTAAAATAAAACCCATTGGAAAAACAAATTCTAGAGAAGAAAAAAGAGTACACATATCTAATAATACGCCTTTTGGTTGCCTCGTTAAAAACCTTGCAAGGAAAACCCAGTGAGACAAAACCTTGTAAGGGAAAAAGAGTGCAACGCACATTAACTCTCCCTGAGAGCATCAATTCACAACATTGAGCCTTCACATCCGAATCTTGTACACTAGCTTCTTGAAGGTTGACGTCGACAAAGATTTTATATCAGTTTCAATGTATTTTCATAATGACATAACATAATCTCTTCATTCATATATTCAGGTACTTGAATCTCTCATGAGATTTTATGAAATGTTATGTCATGTGATCTTCTAGATCACTTGCCTCATTTATTATGATCATTTGCTCATCTTCTTTATCAAGAAGTTTATTTGAAACCGATTGTCTATACGATTTAAGCTTACCATGGACTTTGTCCTTCTAGGGCTAAATATGAGTATTTGCAATGAGAATATAGTTACTTTATTTGGGTCAGCAAATGCGTCTGCATGCTTTGCAATAAATTGCACATGAATTATCCTTTTATGAACTCAAGTTCATATTATTTTATTCGAGGATCTCGATGTATAAATGATAATTTATTTCATGTAACTTTTCTCAACTGTTGTATCGTGTCTTCCCCTCATGTTAGAAAAACTAACTTGTTTCCTCAACTTTGAGAACTCATCTTTGTGTGTTATGGTGTTAATCAAAATATACACCGCACATCAATAATAATAATATGAAATTATTTGGTTCCTGACCCTGAACCACTTGTGAATGGAGAAAATAATATACTTTCGTATATAATGTATATCAAACTGATATACATATAAACTTTGTTCTCATAAGCAATAGTTTAGCTATTAAGTGGAGGCACTCAATAAATTATTTTGCTAAACCAGCTATGATGTAGACCAACTTATCAAGATGAACTTCTTGAATAGAAAATCTGCATATGCTCTAAATTAAATTATTGAGCAAGTTACCTCGCAAACACCATGTTGCGGGTTAACAATAATCGCACATGTAACCATCTCATATATGCATCTTATGTGGTATACATAGCAGGTGAATGGGCCCATATTCACCTTTGATATTTCCAGCATTCATGGGATTCATTCCCAATTTTAGTTGGTATATTAATTAATGAGAACAAGCACATAAAAGAATTCATAAAGAACTTTCTAGTTATTTAATATTTACCCATGTGAATTCTCTTTATTTTTGCACATCATACTTAAATTTATATGGGTAAATCAATTATACCAACTGAATAAATTATCAATATTGATAAACTTCAGGTTTATACCATGATGTGTGCAATTATAAATAAACTCCAAGTTTATTATGATATGGGTTTTTATATCAATAAATATTCACTTCATTGTGATATTCTTTTGTTTATGTAGTACAAATTGGAGAATAAAGTGGGTAACTTTTCACATACATATTACCCCGCTACAAGTTGTAGTAACAGAAAATATTAAATCTTTCCTTTATTTATAGTCTCAATATAATCAACTGCTTTCGCTTATACTTTGGAAACTGAATAAGTTTCTTTGAAACGTACTACAACACAATACCTTATTTGTAATTAATTGTGTTTCTCCAAAATAATAATAATTGGCTCTTTCAGAGCTCTCAATTAATTTTGTACTACCACAAATTCATCAACATCCATGTGGTGAATATCTCTTTTAAAGAGAAAGTTATACCATTATGTGTATGGTCAAAATTATATGCAAGATATTTTTCTTGCATTACCGTTGTCTTTTAATAATCACAATGCCAAAATATTTTGGCGTACAATAGGTACGTGACCAATGACCATTCATGCCATAATAATGACATTATTTATGGTATCATCTCAAACCTTCTTCTAGAGGTGAGTGTGGTATATTCACTACCACTAGTACGTTCATACTCTTTGAAGAATGAATATGTATTCATAAGTAAGATGTTGCACATCATGAATGGACCATAATAATCTATATGTGCTTTATAAAATCTCATGTCAAATTGATGACAAATATTACTTTCACAGAGTGAAGGATTATTTGAGAATACTTATTGTTCTCATTACCACAATGATGACGATATAATTTCATCTATTGCCACGTCCATATCCATTAATTATTCATGGTAATAATTTTGTCTTCTTTCAGACTTATTACATACTGCTATCACATTCTCTAAAGGGAATGAGAATGAAGCAAATTTAATGGGTCGGGTTTTCAATTCTTTGCCCACAATTATACATGAATTTAATCATGGCAAGGCATAGAAATTTTACCACTTTGGGTGGATATAATTTCTTTCAAACTCCATTAGAGTTGCAAACAAAATTTATCGTCTTTGCTTGTATTTAAAATCAAATAATAGAATGTCAAGAATTTGAAAGAGAAAAGTAAAATAGTTACCTTAAATCTAAAATTTAATCATGAAGGAAGTTCATGGAGCAATTTACAATCATTGTGCTCAATCCCAAAGCTTCTACTCAATTGGTTAGAGTCTCATGCTGATAACGTGTTATAAAATAATAAAAGAAGAACAATATTATAGAAAAAAGTAGGGAGAGTGAATTCTTATTGAATTTTGAGATCATTTACAATGGGTAAGACCCCTCTATTTATAGGAGAAATATGACTTAGTCACAAAGTAAAACTCTACACAAGATAGACATTCACTCTAAATAGAATTATATTCTTTAACACAAAGACTCTTCTTTTACCTTTCTTCTCAACTATTCACGGTCCCACTTCCAAAAAAGAAAAAGTTTAAAAAAAATTGCCTATTAATACAACTTTGAAGGTTTGCCGATATAGATTCCTGAAAAAACGCATAGTTTTCTTCATCACAATATTCAAATAAAAAAATAATCTTTGCCTCTGAAACCGTAATGGTCACTGTAACCCTAGTTTAAACTTTCTTCAGTTCAATATTTTTGCCGTTCAGTGCAAAAACTAAGCCATTTGTAACTCTGAATCCTCAGTCATGGAAAAGTCATCTTATTGTGATGATGCCGATGACATCTTTACGTGTGGTATTTGCGTTGACGAAAAGTCAACTAGTGAAATGTTCAAAATAATAGGATGCACTCATTCTTATTGCAAACAATGCATGGCTAAGTATGTAGCCTCAAAACTCCAAGAGAATATTTCTCGTATTTTATGTCCCATTTCGGGGTGTAACGGACTATTAGAGCTGTATTATTGTCGTTCAATTTTGCCTAAAGAAGTGTTTGATAGATGGGGCGACGTGTTGTGTGAGAAAATAATTTTAGGGTTTGAGAGATTTTATTGTCCGTTTAAGAATTGTTCTGCACTTTTGATTGATGAATGTAGTAGTGAAAATACGATTATTACCCAGTTAGAATGTCCAGAATGTAAAAGGTTGTTTTGTGCTAAGTGTAAAGTTCCTTGGCATATAGGGATTGTGTGTGAAGAATTTGAGAAATTGAACAATGATGAAAGGGAAAGGGAAGATATACAGCTTATGCAACTTGCTAGGAGTCAAGAATGGCAAAGATGTCCAAATTGTAGATACTATGTTGCTAGGTCTCAAGGTTGTGCACAAATGAAATGCAGGTAAGTTATACCTTCTTTTTTTCTATGTACAGTTTATGTTCTATGCATTGACTCTATAAAAAATGTTTACAAAATCATGCCTATGTAAAACAAATCTTTATATTGTCCTTAGTGTATATAGCTTAAATTATTTTCTTGTTTTTAAGATATGCACTTGTAAGGATACTTTTAGTGCTTGTTTGGTACGAAGAATAATTAATACTCCCTCCGTTTCAATTTATGTGAACCTATTTCCTTTTTAGTCCGTGCCAAAAAGAATGACCATTTTCCTTATTTGGAAACAATTTACCTTTATGCAATGATTTATAGCCACACAAAATATATGTGCTTCATTCTACACCACAAGATCAAAAGTCTTCTCTCTTTTCTTAAACTCCGTGTCCAGTCAAATGGGTTCACATAAATTGAAACGGAGGGAGTATTAGTTTGGGGAAATTTGGTAGCCGTAAAAGGTTATAAAATTTGCATTATCTTTATATATAATATACATAATTATATATTATAAAACATATACAATCTTTTTACTATTAGTTTGGGGAAAAAGGTATATGAGAAAACTAGATATTCTTATTAGATTAAAAAAAAAATAGATATTCTAACCCATGAATCCTTAAGAAGGTAGGCCCATATTGGCATATATTAAAGTTTAATTAATCTATGTATTCTCGTGGAGTTACTAATGCCCTTTCTTATTGTTGTTATTTTTGTTTATCTTGTCCTTTTGTATGTCATGTTATGTATGGTCTATGCTTTACATAATTACCACCAAAGGATGTGGTACAGTGGATGAGACTGCACTTCCCTTAATTAGAGGTCTTGGGTTCGAGCCCTGGGTATGGAAAAATCCTTGGTAGGGAGCGCTCCCTCCGGCAAGGGGCCCTACGCGGCGCGAATCCGGATATAGTCGGGCTCCAATGTGGGTACCGAACACCGGGTGGGAAACCAAAAAAAATATTTTACATAATTACTTATGTGATTTCTGATGGAGTTACTAATGCTTTGTTGTTTTTATTTTTATTTTTATTTTTGTTCTTTCTTTTCCTTCTCCTGAGCCAGAGGGTCGATTCGAAATGCCTCTCTGCCCTATCGGGTAGGGATAAGGCCTGTGTACGTATTACCCTTTCCAGACCCCATTCTGTGGGATTATACTAGATAATTATTGTTGTTGTTGTTGTTATTAATTGATCTATGTATTAACTGTGTAAAAAATGTTTACAAAATTATACCTATATTGAAAAATCCTATTGTCAGTATATATAACTAAATATTTTCATATTTTATACTAGTTGATATCTTGTTGTGGCAAAATTGCAGAATTGTGAAATATGACATTATTTTTGGAACGTGCTGATAAAAATAGTGACAAACATAGCGGAATATTAATCGTTAACGTTGTTGCGAACAATGTTTTAAATTTGAGTTTTTTTTTTTACTTTTAATCCGCACTGGAAATTATATTTGGTAGTCGAAAAAAATATATAAAATTTATACTATAATTTTTATATATATGAAAAAAAAAATGTAACATATATATATATATATATATATATATATATATATATATATATATATATATATATATATATATATATATATATATATATATATATTTGACTATTATTTTGAGAGAAAATATACAGTGTCATTTTAAATTTTGATATATGTTGCTATCTTTAAAATTACAGGTGTGGATGTGACTTTTGTTACAAATGTGGAGCTCAGTCTACTAATCACTACTGCAGTAACTGTGGTACTTAAGTACGTACTTGTTTAAACTTATTGGTTTCAATTTGTTTTTAGTTATTTTCACTTCTCTTTTTCCTTGAAGAAAAGTCCACTATGGATATAGAACTTTGTTTCACTTGCCTTACTAATATAATGTTGGGTTATTATAGTGAATGTCTTTCTTCCAATTTCTTTCAATATGTATTGATGTAATTGACAAAGTGGTGAATGAGGTAGAAAAATTAATGTATATGTAGAGTTTACTATTATTTGGAAGATCCATCATTTATTGTATGGAGAAATCGTAAGATTTTGATGGGTTGACCTGCCTGTACTTGGACAGAAAGATCGTATGAAGTTTTATTGTTTGTTGGGACTGGCTTTGAGCCTTTACTGCACAGCTTAGGTAGACGGCAGAGAAGGCCTCCTTTCGAGGGGCTCGAGCCATTGGTGAAATACCATTTTGGAAGGACTAAAATTCTAACCTTGTGTCACGACTTGCGAGCCAAGGGACAGTCTCAGATAGACAGTTGACTTTGATGTCGTTTGTCTTCATTTGTCTATATCTGCTACCTCTCATCATTATATATCTATCTATTTATATTATTATAAAAGTACGAATGTTAAAACGTTAAATATTGAACGATTAAAATATCCTTGAATTATTGATCGGCTTTTATACCCTTTGAAAAGTGAATTAAATTACATTCTATATTGGAAAAAATTGTAATCTCCATTAAGTTCAATACTAGATGAACTAAAATTTAAGATTTTCAAGTTGGCTAAGAATTCGTCACATTCAGTCTACTACCAAAACTTTGTCTTTGAGTTTCAATAGTAAATACTTAACTTAACTTTGGAAAAACTATTAGCATTAAATTTTTCGTCCTAGTTCAACCAAATCTTGTCTCTTTTTTTGTTGTTGCTTAGGTGCTTTATATATGTACTTCACGATTAATCATTCAAAGTAAATTTCAAAAAAATATCTGGTCAACAAGTAGTATCGTATGCCCCATCAAAATTATATTTTAAATGTTTCAGTTCTACCCTTTGTTCGTTCAATTTTATTATTTATATATCATGCCAGTCTATTACTTTTTTTTTCTTTCTAACACGCAAGTCTATCATTCAATTCGGGAAAGTTTTTCATAGTAAATGTCGCAAGACACTCGTGCAAAGCACGAACATAGAGATTATATATATATATATATATATATATATATATATATATATATATATATATATATATATATATATATATATATATCATTATCAATATTAGATCTACTTACTGGCAATGCTAAGACAAAAAGTGATATATATGTACTTTGTAGCTAGCAAATACACTTAGTTTAAGCCAGTCGACCAATTTAAATTTCACCCGATTTAAACAGAGTAGAAAACATGCGTGTGTGTGAGTATTGTATGGGCTCAATTGCATACATCCAAAGTTGTGGTATAGTGGTTAATGAAGTGGATTTGTAAAAGGTCTCATGTTCAAATTTCGATGGAGCCAAAAATACTAGGTGATATTTTTCCATGTGTCTGTGCTTTTGTAGATAGAATCATCCGAGTGGTAGAAGGTATCTCGCGGATTAGTCAACGTAAGTTCAAGTTGGTGCGGCCAATTCAACTATGATTTTTGAAGGGGTGATTTTTCAAGGGCTATACTTGCACAACTTTTTAAAAATATGGACAAAATCTAAATAGTGGCCCAAAAAAGGACATTTGAATGATTTAGCCCGTTGTGAGTTCACAATATTGTGGGGAAAAATTTAAAAATAGCTAGATTTATAACTGGTCATTCAAAAACAGCCCAGTTTCAAAAGTAATCAAAATTTAGCCACTTTTCATGTAAATATAAATACTGTTCAAAATTTGAAAAATACGCCCGCATATTATACGGGAGTTCCAGGATAACCATGTTGGAACTCCTGTATAATATGCGGGAGTTCAATTATAATTATGTTGGAACTCTTGCATAATATACTGGAGTTCTAGCAAGTATAAATGTCCAGTATAATATACTAGAGTTTTGAGCATCGGTGCTCCAGTCTCCCTGTAAGCACGTAATTTTTGACCCGCGTAATTTTTAAAAGTAGTATTTTTAAAATATTTAGTTATTTTAATTTCAATAGGATTCTAGTAGTATTTTGCAATTTTTAGACTTTAAGCCCAAAATACCTTACCCAATCCCTTGACCCGTCTGACCCGCCGACCCACCATGACCCTTTCTTCTTCTTCGTAACATAACAAGGAACACAAAAATAAACCCTAGCTAAAAAAAAACCCTAACAGTAACAGTAGAGCTGTCGCCTACCCCCTTCCCCCACTGTTCATCTCCTTCTTCATAACATTAAAACAAAAAAAGAAGAGAAAAACCCTAGCTGAAAGACCCCCCCGCCGCTGACCCCTCATCAACAACAACCAACCCTGCCACCGCCTCCAGTCCTCACCTCCGCCGGTCACCCCCCTCCCATCGAAAGAGACTACCCCAGCGCCCACCTAGAACCTCTTCTTCTTGATGAGCAACAAAAAACCTAGCTGAAAGAAAGGGGGACAGCCGCCAGCCTCCAGCAGTGGAGAGACCAGCGGCGCAGCTAGCAGACACAAGGAGTCGTCGCCCCTCCTCTATATCAACAACAACACCAACAGCCCTAACCCCGTCTCCACTACCGGCAGCTCGGTGAAGAACCCGGACCGGCGACCACGAGCCATCTTCATCGGGTTCACTACCAGTATCCGCCGCCGACCACACTTACAGTCACCATCCAGCCGCCAGTGATCTTCATCTTCTCCAGCGGACAACTCCAACAGCTCTCATCTCTGAATACATATAGAAGCAGTTGCGCCTCTATTGACAAAGATCAGCCGCACCACCCGCATCTACGGACAACAACCACCGCTGCTTCTACTATGGCTTTCGATTTAGATTTTCTTTTAATTCTCTGATTTTGCTATAGTTTACCCGTATAATCAAAGATACAATAAAAGGATTTCAGTTGGTCAGTTGCATTTGTAATTTCAAATTCAAAATATATGATAAGAATTTGGTTTACTGTTGGTTTTGGGTTCCAAATCCTGGATTCTCATTTTTGCTACTGAGATGAGCACGGTCAAATGTGCCATTCAATGTTCCATTGTGGTCGTGCCTCTGTTGGTATTTGTGGTCGCTGTTCTGGTATCCATTCAGAGTTAATCGTTTGTATTGGTCTTCTCGTTCGATTTTCTGATGATTCACTTCACGTTGACACTTTTTCATTGTTGTTGGTATCCGCTCGTGATTTAGTGTAAATTCGATTCAATTATTAAGGGAAAATTGCTTCACACTAAAGATCATTGTGGTCGAATTTGAGTTCGTCAAGGTTGCCGCATCTAAGGTTTTCGGTCTGGATTTCTATTCATACGGCATTGCTAAACTGACAAAGCTTTCTTTGAGGTCTTTTCTCCACCCCTTTCTTTAGTCAATTAATTATGTTCTATTTGGCGTTTGTGGTTTGATAAAAATCTGCATTGTGTTTGTCATGGCCTTCAGTTTAGATTTTCTTGTTTGCCTTTGCAGTGCCTTCGTTTGATACTAGTATATTGGAATGACTAATTTGGAATTAAGATACAATATGCCCAAAATAATTTATGGTTTATGGTTTGATTGGGGAATGAATTAAAGCAAAATAGGGGGTTGGGTTAAAAATGACATTAAAGTAAATGTTGGAATGTCATTCTAGGTTTTACATCGGATGTGATTGCCTTCGAAGCTTTGAATTATCCATTTTACCATGTCATTTTATTCAGTTGAGTTGTTTGAGCAACCATTTTGTCTCACACTTTCGCTAGGAGCATGCTTGGGCCGACCACACCTAGGTAGGCAAGCTTTTAGGATCTTTGTTAAGTTTTGAGGTGAGAGGTCGTTCCCGTAGTTATATTTATCCGGGGAATGCCCCGAAGGTATTTGTACATATTATTATTCGGGGTATGCCCCGAAGAACTACGTAAATATTTCGAAGGCCTTCACAAGCATGGTAAAAAGTCTAGTATAGGTTAGCTTAGGATTTTCTTTTCTCTTCCTTTTCAAATTTTTTTTATTAGGTGGGGACGATCTCGAGCCTTGTATGTGTTTACTTGTTTTGCTTTTGTGTGTTGTTTTTACCTCAATTGAATATTTTAAAGCCAACTTAATCGAGTACGCAACCGTGACCTTCACGGGACTTGGGGAATGCCTAACACCTTCTCCACGAGTCAAATGAACCCCCTTACCCGAATCTCTGATGCAGACTTAGTTTTGAAGTCTAAAGTGTTTTAAAGGAAAATTATTTAAAAAAACGGTGGCCTGGCACACCGAAATCAATGTCAGGTGGCGACTCTGAGTTAATTCCTTTTAAACACACATTTTTGTCACTTTCAAAATTGAAAAAACCCTTTTCAAGCTTTTTACTAAATTCTTTTTTATTAATTTAAGAGGGTTTAGTGGAAAGGTTTGTTTTTTGGTAAAAAAGGGGTGTGACATCTCGGGCGACTCTGCTGGGGAGAGTTGCGGGTTCGAGCTAGTACTTGACTTTGTTGGCTTTTAGAATGTTTTGTTGAGGTTTTTATGTTTTTTTTATTCTCTTTACTTGATTTTTATTATTATGTGTTTATATTATTGTTATTTGCTAGTTGCCTACTTGTTTACAGTTTTTGCTTTATATGTTTACTGCTTCATAATTGTCATCATGTGCATAACCCCGAGTCTTCTTTCTGCAACAAGTCTTCCGGAGTACGTTTGAGCGTACACGACCCTTTTGTGAGTCACCCGTGTCTTAGGGGGGTGGCGTGGGAGCGTGGAGTGGGCGGATAGCTAGAGCGGCCGCCATCGACCATGTGCCGCCCTGAATTGCCTTGTTAGTGAACCCCAACCGTAGGTCAGCCTTTAGGTCATTTTTATTTGCATCATGTCATTTAGACCTAGCAGGGCTCGGTCCCAGGCACCGTGTCCCTTTGTAGGAAGCCTATCCAAATCTTGTCAAAAATGGGCCCGTGGCCCAAAATGACATGTGATCATCCTATGTGCTAAATGTCGCATCTTTGAGGGTAAAAGGTCATTTGGCGGACCGATGTTTGGGAAAGAAGGGGAAAAAATGAAGAAAATAGGGCCCGGTTGCATTTTTCTTTCACAACGTTTTCAAGAAAATCCAAAAAAAAGAAGAAGAAGAAAATTCAAAAAGATTTTACACTTTTCCATTATTTTTCAAAAATTCAAAAAAAATTGAAAATGAAAAATCCAAAAAAGATTTTACACTTTTTCATTATTTTTCAAAAATTCAAAAAAAAATTGAAAATGAAAAATCTAAAAAAGATTTTACACTTTTTCATTATTTTCCAAAAAATCAAAAAAAAAATTGAAAATGAAAAATCTAAAAAAGATTTTACACCTTTTATTATTTTTCAAAAAAAGGACAAAATATAGCTTTTTCTTTCAACATAATTGCATCTTCCCGAACTACGCGAACCTGATTCTCGTCTCTCGGGGCGAGATACGTAGGCAACCCACATAGGGTCCGGTCTTCCTAGTGTCTTAGGTTCTTGGCTTTGCGGGGTCTTAGCCAAATCTTGCATGTCTAGCCACTTTTTGACTACATCGGTCATTCTTGCAAAATGGGGTCATTTTTGCAAAAGTGGTTCAATAAACCCATGTCTTAGGATTTTGAGTCCATAATTAGGTACTATACCAATTTAAGATCTTTCCTTTTAGAGTTTGCATGTTTAGCCACTTTTGGCCACATTGGCCATTCTTGCAAAATGAGGTTATTTTTGCAAAAGTGGTTCAATTACTCATATATTAGGATTTTGAGTCTACAACTAGGAATCATATTTCTTTAGGGTCCGTCATTTTTGAATTTGCATCTTTAGCCACTTTTGCCATATCGGCCACTTTTGCAAAATGAGTTATTTCTTTAAATTAATTTTTGGGCCATATTTGCAAAAGTGGTTCAACAAACCCATGTCTTAGGATTTTGAGTCCGCAATTAGGTATCATATCAATTTAAGGTTTTTCCTTTTCGAGTTTGCATGTTTAGCCACTTTGGGCCACATCGGCCATTCTTGCAAAATGGGGTTATTTTCGCAAAAGTGGTTCAATTACTCATATATTAGAATTTTGAGTTTACAACTAGGAGTCATATTTCTTTAGGGTCCGCCCTTTTTCAGTTTGCATTTTTGGCCACATCGGCCATTCTTGCAAAATGGGGTCATTTTCGCAAAAGTGGTTCAATTATTCATATATTAGAATTTTGAGTCTGTAACTAGGAGTCATATTAATTTAAGGTCCTCCCTTTTTGAGTTTGCATTTTTAGCCACTTCTAGCCATATCGACTGTTTTTTGCGAAATGGGTCATTTTTGTCGTTTGGTCTTGGGCCATGATTATTGAGAGTTAAATCCCTATAAGCATTAGTATGGTAGTTTCATATAAGAGTAGTCACATTTGTTAAGTTTGCACTAATAGCCATCATTGGCCATATAGGTTAATTTTCAAAAATAGCTCAATCGTGTATTGCATATGTCCAATAGAAGGTGTTGTGGTGTCGCTTAATGTCTTGAGTCACTGATTCACTCGATCTTACTTTTTCCATTCAGGTATGGAGCGATTTGCTAGAATTTGAGCATGATATATCCCAGGACCATTCTAGTCAAAGACCATTGCATGCACGAGCTGCTTGAAGAAACTTTTTAATTTTTTTAGTCTATTTTATGAATGTATTTTAATTTTTAGTCTTGTACAATCGTATCGAGTCTGTCAGTCTAGTTAAGATTGTCGAGTCTTTTGTTATAGTACTTCTTGTTTTGTATTTGAAAAACCAAAAAAATTTATAAATGAAAAATTCCAAAAAAGATTTTTGTTTCTTAGTTTATTTTATCCATTACTTTTCAAGAACTACGCTTGATCTGATTCATGAGGGGCATGATACGTAGGCAACTTACATAGGGTTTGATCGAATCATTTTTTCTGAAAACTAAAAAAGGGAAAGGGAAAAAAAAAGAATAAATTGCGGATGTGAGAAAGGAGAAGAAAGAAAATAGTGACAATTAAAAGAAAAAGAAAGGAAGGAAAACGAAGGTTGAAGTGAACAAAACGTGGGAATGATGCCAAATGACCTTCGTACCCTCGAAGCCATTCTAGAACCGTTAACTGTGGCTAGGGCATTGCACGCAATGTGATATTTTTATACGATAAATGCTCTAACGCTAACATGTTGGCTTTGTTTTGCTCCTCTTTGTTACTTTCATTGTTATCATAACAGAGGGTGGTTAGTTTGTGGTACTTTGGCAATTCACCCATACAACACTATGTCAAAAAGCAAGGAAACCATGGCTGGCAAAGACTTGGACATAAGAGTTGTTGACCCGCCGAGGGATTTTGTGGAGTCGGAGTCTGAATTGAAAGATGAGGTCCAAGGTTGAAACAACAGATGGAGAAATGTATCATGCCTGGATTAAGAGACATCTTCCACCTTCATTCCATACCAACTAAACAGAAAACCATGCCTCCATTCCACCACTATCACAAGTCCAGGTTCCTACTACCGTGGATCTTTCCCCACAACACGCACCAGGCTTCACCCCTTACCACAATTACCATGGCGTTTCCTCCCAATCTTCTCATGTTCCACCAGTCAAAACAACCTCATACCCTGCTCCGACATCTGCTCCTTGCACGGAATTCTTTACCTGCACATGATGATGCAAGCTTTGTGGGAAAGATGCATGGTGACATGGAGTATGAAAGTCCTTTTGGGAAGTTGCTGACTGAAGTTAATGATGTTGAAATTGGTGAAGGTCCCGGTAATTTTGATGTGCTATCTAGTGGCTAATATGCTAAGCTTGGTAATTGGAAAGACACTCATTTCTTGGTTGGCTAGGGAGGAGTTTTGGTGGTTTATTTTATTGACATTTCTGCTTGTCCGGGTTATTTCTGGGTTGTAATCTGGATATTATCTTGTGGCTCAAACTCTTCTTCTTTTCATTTTGTCTAGTTTGTTTAGTTGTAGTAACTCGTCTAATGCTATATAGGATTGTTCGAGGGTTGCAACCCATGTCTGTTTTGCTTGTTTTCTTCAAACCCCTTTCACCATCTGTCTAATGCAATCTCATGTTTTCTATTAGTTTTGGTCAGTTTTTGTTTAGGTTCCTTTTTCTCTTATAGTTCTCTTCAACCCAACTCAAGTGATATGACATGCACACATAATTCTCAGCCTGATCTTGAAAGCTAGTCTGATCGTGAAGCAATGGTACAGTTTTGAACATGACAAAAGAAGCATTTGAGGAAACAAGTAAAGATTCACGCATTCTGAGAAAAACTAAAGTTTGGATTGAGTGAAACTGAGGCAGTAAGTATGGAAATCAAGAGGTTGATAAGAGCATACAACAAGGAAATGTTTCTCAATTAGTTTGAGGTAAATCAGTCAGTGCTGAAATGCATTCTTCTGCATCAAGATAAGTTTGAATCAAGTCTGCTTTGAACTGGCGAGGATCATTCATCAGGACAAAGGTATTGCCCAACGGCACTTTTTGTTTGTGTTGATATCACCAATAGATACTGTGCATGATTTCTTTGTTTATCTTCAATTGCACACTTGTACTTGGCATTCTCAAAGTTTGGTATGACGAAGGCTTTTTATTCTGCTACCCAAACACTTTTATCCTTTGCTACCCATTTTGAGCCCAAATTTTTTGTTTCATACCCCTCTTTTGGAATCAGAAATAGAGTCAGGACCTAGAAAATAAAAAGAAAAGAGAAAACGAAAAAAAAGGAAATGAAAAAAAAAAGAAAAAGAAAAAAAAGAAAAAGAAATAGTAACAAAACGTAGTCCTTTGAACTACGTTCGACCTGATTCTTGTCACCACAAGATACGTAGGAAGCCTTACGGTTCGGTCGCACCCAAATAAAATATTTCATAATCCGCTGAAATCAATACTGGGGCAGATTTTCTACGAAATCCCATCAAAGAAAAAAAAATCCAAAAAAATTCCCCAAACTTCATGAAACTGGGGCAGATGTTTTAATTTTGCCAAAGGACCTGATTCCAAAAGTTGTAATTTATAACCCTTTCATCTTGAATTATTTTGAGCCTTCATGTTACCCTTTCTTTCTAACCCCTGTCCAAAAGCCTACATTACGGTCCAAAGAAAGACCTTCCGACCAATCATTGAAGATGCCATATCAAGTGTTGGTGAAAGTATGATCTTCCTGCATCATGGGTAATACCTTCATTCTCAGAATAATGAGAGAAAATGATAAAATGAGAGAGTCTTATCGGTGAAAACCCTCAGGGGCCCCGTAAGGCGATGGCGAGTTGAGAGAAAAGAGCAAAAATGAGAGAGGCTTGATGGTGGAAACCCTTCAGGGCACTATAAGTCGACTGAGGATTGTGGATCAAATGGGACAATTGAAGCGCTGAAGCCCAGTTTCACAGCGAAGAGGTACAATAAGAGTTGAAAATTAGACTTGCTTGAGAGATTAGGCCACTCGATCCAAATGTGCATGTCATGGTCAGTAGGGTTGGTATCCACATTTGATAAGTTTCTACTTTGTAATTTTCTTGTTAAGTATCATCTCTTTCCCTTGTCCCTTATTTTGTTCCTCTCGTTTTGTTTGAGTCCCTTCTTGAGTCTGTTTGGTCCGAACAAGTGAGAAATGACTTTAAAATTTGGCACCAGCTTTCCAATTGCACAAAGCGGAGTTCAGCCATGCACATCAAAACATGATTTAGAGTAAGAAGTATGGTGATAACTGAGGTTCAGGCAGTTGAGTGGATTTTGAATTTTGAGAAAATACAAAGATTCAGCAACTCTCAGAATAAAAAAATAAAAAAAAAACACAATGCAACAAGTGATGTGAGAGATTTAAGTCAGAGGTTTTGTGGTCTAATTCCAATCAAAGGGTCAAACAACTCCTTGCTAGCCCGAAGCAGCTAATCGGAATGAAACATGGCAATGGCAGAAGCAGACACTCAGCAGTGATGCCACAAACTAACCACCACATTTTCAAACTAACAAGATTTTATTTGTCTGAAGTAGGGGCAAGAAATTTTTAAGTCCACATGGACCTCCTATGGGAAAAGCATGGTTCATGGAGCAAAATTATATTCAGAATCCTCCAAAATGTGAGCGTGGCTCAGGTAATTTAATTTTACAAATTCTCAGGACCCTCCTGGATAATGGGATTTAGTTTAAGAATTTTCAGGACCCTCATGGATAATGGGATTTAGTTTTAGAATTTTCAGGACTATCCTGGATAATGGGATTTAATTTTAAGTTTTCAGGACCCTCCTGGATAATGGGATTTAGTTTTAAGTTTTCAGGACCCTCCAGGATAATGGGATTTAATTTTAAGTTTTCAGGACCCTCCTGGATAATGGGATTTAATTTTAAGTTTTCAGGACCCTCCTGGATAATGGGATTTTAATTTTAAGTTTTCAGGACCCTCCTGGATAATGGGATTTTAATTTTAAGTTTTCAGGACCCTCCTGGATAATGGGATTTAATTTTAAGTTTTCAGGACCCTCCTGGATAATGGGATTTTAATTTTAAGTTTTCAGGACCCTCCTGGATAATGGGATTTAATTTTAAGTTTTCAGGACCCTCCTGGATAATGGGATTTTAATTTTAAGTTTTCAGGACCCTCCTGGATAATGGGATTTAATTATTGAATTTTCAGGAACCTCCTGGATAATAGGATTTAATTTTTGAATTTCAGGACCCTCCTGGATAATGGGATTTAGTTTTTGAATTTTCAGGACCCTCCTCGATAATGGGATTTAGTTTTTGAGTTTTCAGGACCCTCCTGGATAATGGGATTTAATTTTAAGTTTTCGGGACCCTCCTGGATAATGGGATTTAGTTTTAAGTTTTCGGGACCCTCCTGGATAATGGGATTTAATTTTAAGTTTTTAGGACCCTCCTGGATAATGGGATTTAGTTTTAAGTTTTCAGGACCCTCCTGGATAATGGGATTTAATTTTAGAATTTTCAGGACCCTCCTGGATAATGGGATTTAATTTTAAGTTTTCAGGACCCTCCTGGATAATGGGATTTAATTTTAAGTTTTCAGGACCCTCCTGGATAATGGGATTTACTTTTAAGTTTTCAGGACCCTCCTGGATAATGGGATTTAGTTTTAAGTTTTCGGGACCCTCCTGGATAATGGGATTTAGTTTTAAGTTTTCGGGACCCTCCTGGATAATGGGATTTAATTTTAAGTTTTTAGGACCCTCCTGGATAATGGGATTTAGTTTTAAGTTTTCGGGACCCTCCTGGATAATGGGATTTAATTTTAAAATTTTTAGGACCCTCCTGGATAATGAGATTTAGTTTTAGAATTTTCAGGACCCTCCTGGATAATGGGATTTAGTTTTAGAATTTTCAGGACCCTCCTGGATAATGGGATTTGATTTTTGGATTTTCAGGACCCTCCTGGATAATGGGATTTAATTTTTAAGTTTTC
The DNA here is from genome assembly GCA_032618575.1 of Nicotiana noctiflora. NCBI lineage: Eukaryota > Viridiplantae > Streptophyta > Magnoliopsida > Solanales > Solanaceae > Nicotiana > Nicotiana noctiflora. Next base: position 25,158 of record JASVEL010000130.1, read on the forward strand.
AGGACCCTCCTGGATAATGGGATTTAATTTTAAGTTTTCGGGACCCTCTTGGATAATGGGATTTAATTTTAAGTTTTCAGGACCCTCCTGGATAATAGGATTTAATTTTAAAGTTTTCAGGACCCTCCTGGATAATGGGATTTAATTTTAAGTTTTCAGGACCCTCCTGGATAATGGGATTTAATTTTAAGTTTTCGGGACCCTCCTAGATAATGGGATTTAGTTTTAAGTTTTCAGGACCTCCTGGATAATGGGATTTAATTTTAAGTTTTCAGGACCCTCCTGGATAATGGGATTTAGTTTTAAGTTTTCGGGACCCTCTTGGATAATGGGATTTAATTTTAGAATTTTCAGGACCCTCCTGGATAATGAGATTTAGTTTTAGAATTTTCAGGACCCTCCTGGATAATGGGATTTAATTTTAGAATTTTCAGAACCCTCCTGGATAATGGGATTTAATTTTAAGTTTTGAGGACCCTCCTGGATAAATGAGATTTAATTTTAAGTTTTCAGGACCCTCCTGGATAATGGGATATCGTTTAGAATTTTCAGGACCCTCCTGGATAATGGGATTTAATTTTAGAATTTTCAGGACCCTCCTGGATAATGGGATCTAACTTTCAAACTCTGAGAGCTCCGTAGGTAGCATGATCCAATTAACATTCACAGTTATGCCCGAATCCCAAACTGGGGCAGAAAAAATTTCTTTTGTTTTGTCTGTTTTGCTGTAATGTCAGGCGCCCACCTGGACAACGAGGAAAATTATTTCAGAAGTCAGTTCATGCTAGAAGTAGCAGAAGCTCGCGGCAAGGATGCGAGTCAATAAGCCGAGGTGATCAACATAAGTAATTTCAATCCAGAATAGAAAAGAAAAACAAAAAAAAGGGAAAAAGAAAAAGAAAAAAAGAGAAAATGGAGGCGAGTCCAAAATGCAGAGGCCGAGACAAGAGGTGGATCGCTAAAGACATGACTAAAGTCATAAGCACTGCATGTCCAGTTTTGATTCGAAAAGAAGAAGAAAAACGAGCTAACACCTGCATCTAGCGAGCATCAAGGTTCAGATCTGAAGTCTGCATGAAGAACCATTCAAGAATCAAGATCAAGCTTCAGAAGACTTATAGATAGGAATCTTGTAACTCATAGTTAATAGGTTTAGTTAGCCTTTTTCATTTTCTGATTTTGATGTAATAACAGGACCGTGAACCGGAACCTCGACGGCTTCGACTCGACTCTCCACCTCGGAACACTCCATCGTCTCATTCACTTCTGAACTACACGTGGCCTGATTCCTCTATAGCCGGGGATATGTAGGCAGCTCAGATACCAGAGCTCGGTCACATTCTCTTTTCCTTAGTTTGTCTTTCTAAATAAGCGTCGGATCATAAATTGATTACGTCGCTTATAGTTCTTTGCTCCGAAAACTCTTCGTGTTTACGAGCAAAGAGGGGCAGCTGTAAGCACGTAATTTTTGACCCGCGCAATTTTTAAAAGTAGTATTTTTAAAATATTTAGTTATTTTCATTTCAATAGGATTCTAGTAGTATTTTGCAATTTTTAGACTTTAAGCCCAAATTTTAAAGCCCAAAATACCTTACCCAATCCCTTGACCCGTCTGACCCGCCGACCCACCATGGCCCTTTCTTCTTCTTCATAACATAACAAGGAACACAAAAATAAACCCTAGCTAAAAAAAACCCTAACAGTAACAGTAGAGCTGCCGCCTACCCCCTTCCCCCACTGTTCATCTCCTTCTTCATAACATTAAAACAAAAAAAAGAAGAGAAAAACCCTAGCTGAAAGACCTCCCCGTCGCCGACCCCTCATCAACAACAACCAACGGCCAGCAACACAAAAAAAACACCCCTGCCACCGCCTCCAGTCCTCACCTCCGCCGGTCACCCCCTTCCCATCGAAAGAGACTACCCCAGCGCCCACCTAGAACCTCTTCTTCTTGATGAGCAACAAAAAACCTAGCTGAAAGAAAGGGGGACAGCCGCCAGCCTCCAGCAGTGGAGAGACCAGCGGCGCAGCTAGCAGACACAAAGAGTCGCCGCCCCTCCTCTCTATCAACAACAACACCAACAGCCCTAACCCCGTCTCCACTACCGGCAGCTCGGCGAAGAACCTGGACCGGCGACCACGAGCCATCTTCATCAGGTTCACTACCAGTAGCCGCCGCCGACCACACTTATAGTCACCATCCAGCCGCCAGTGATCTTCATCTTCTCCAGCGGACAACTCCAGCATCTCTCATCTCTGAATACATATAGAAGCAGTTGCGCCTCCATTGACAAAGATCAGCCGCACCACCCGCATCTACGGACAACAACCACCGCTGCTTCTACTATGGCTTTCGATTTAGATTTTCTTTTAATTCTCTGATTTTGCTATAGTTTACCCGTATAATCAAAGAAACAATAAAAGGATTTCAGTTGGTCAGTTGCATTTGTAATTTCAAATTCAAAATATATGATAAGAATTTGGTCTCCTGTTGGTTTTGGGTTCCAAATCTAGATTCTCATTTTTGCTACTGAGATGAGCATGGTCAGATGTGCCATTCAATGTTCCATTGTGGTCGTGCCTCTGTTGGTATTTGTGGTCACTGTTCTGGTATCCATTCAGAGTTAATCGTTTGTATTGGTCTTCTCGTTCGATTTTCTGATGATTCACTTAACGTTGACACTTTTTCATTGCTGTTGGTATCCGCTCGTGATTCACCGTAAATTCGATTCAATTATTAAGGGAAAATTGCTTCACACTAAAGCTCGTTGTGGTCGAATTTGAGTTCGTCAAGGTTGCCGCATCCAAGGTTTTCGGTCTGGATTTCTATTCATACGGCATTGCTAAACTGACAAAGCTTTCTTTGAGGTCTTTTCTCCACCCCTTTCTTTAGTCAATTAATTATGTTCTATTTGGCGTTTGTGGTTTGATAAAAATCTGCATTGTGTTTGTCATGGCCTTTAGTTTAGATTTTCTTGTTTGCCTTTGCAGTGCCTTCGTTTGATACTAGTATATTGGAATGATTAATTTGGAATTAAGATACAATATGCCCAAAATAATTTATGGTTTATGGTTTGATTGGGGAATGAATTAAAGCAAAATAGGGGGTTGGGTTAAAAATGACATTAAAGTAAATGTTGGAATGTCATTCTAGGTTTTACATCGGATGTGATTGCCTTCGAAGCTTTGAATTATCCATTTTACCATGTCATTTTATTCAGTTGAGTTGTTTGAGCAACCATTTTGTCTCACACTTCCGCTAGGAGCATGCTTGGGCCGACCACACCTGGGTAGGCAAGCTTTTAGGATCTTTGTTAAGTTTTGAGGTGAGAGGTCGTTCCCGTAGTTATATTTATCCGGGGAATGCCCCGAAGGTATTTGTACATATTATTATTCGGGGTATGCCCCGAATAACTACGTAAATATTTCGAAGGCCTTCACAAGCATGGTAAAAAGTCTAGTATAGGTTAGCTTAGGATTTTCTTTTCTCTTCCTTTTCAAATTTTTTTTATTAGGTGGGGACGATCTCGAGCCTTGTATGTGTTTACTTGTTTTGCTTTTGTGTGTTGTTTTTACCTCAATTGAATATTTTAAAGCCAACTTAATCGAGTACGCAACCGTGACCTTCACGGGACTTGGGGAATCCTTAACACCTTCTCCCCGAGTCAAATGAACCCCCTTACCTGAATCTCTGATGCAGACTTAGTTTTGAAGTCTAAAGTGTTTTAAAGGAAAATTATTTAAAAAAACGGTGGCCTGGCACACCGAAATCAATGTTAGGTGGCGACTCTGAGTTAATTCCTTTTAAACACACATTTTTGTCACTTTCAAAATTGAAAAACCCTTTTCAAGCTTTTTACTAAATTCTTTTTTATTAATTTAAGAGGGTTTAGTGGAAAGGTTTGCTTTTTGGTAAAAAAAGGGTGTGACATCTCTGGCGACTCTGCTGGGGAGAGTTGCGGGTTCGAGCTAGTACTTGACTTTGTTGGCTTTTAGAATGTTTTGTTGAGGTTTTTATGTTTTTTTTATTATCTTTACTTGATTTTTATTATTATGTGTTTATATTTTTGTTATTTGCTAGTTGCCTACTTGTTTACAGTTTTTGCTTTATATGTTTACTGCTTCATAACTGTCATCATGTGCATAACCCCGAGTCTTCTTTCTGCAACAAGTCTTCCGGAGTACGTTTGAGCGTACACGGCCTTTTGTTGAGTCACCCGTGTCTTTAGGGGGTGGCGTGGGAGCGTGGAGTGGGCGGATAGCTAGAGCAGCCGCCATCGACCACGTGCCGCCCCGAATTGCCTTGTCTAGTGAACCCCAACCGTAGGTCAGCCTTTAGGTCATTTTTATTTGCATCATGTCATTTAGACCTAGCAGGGCTCGGTCCCAGGCACCGTGTCCCTTTGTAGGAAGCCTATCCAAACCATGTCAAAAATGGGCACGTGGCCCAAAATGACATGTGATCATCCTATGTGCTAAATGTCGCATCTTTGAGGGTAAAAGGTCATTTGGCGGACCGATGTTTGGGAAAGAAGGGGAAAAAATGAAGAAAATAGGGCCCGGTTGCATTTTTCTTTCACAACTTTTTCAAGAAAATCCAAAAAACAAAAAAGAAGAAGAAAATTCAAAAAGATTTTACACTTTTCCATTATTTTTCAAAAATTCAAAAAAAATTGAAAATGAAAAATCCAAAAAAGATTTTACACTTTTTCATTATTTATCAAAAATTCAAAAAAAAATTGAAAATGAAAAATCTAAAAAAGATTTTACACTTTTTCATTATTTTCCAAAAAATAAAAAAAATTGAAAATGAAAAATCCAAAAAAGATTTTACACCTTCTATTATTTTTCAAAAAAGGACAAAATATAGCTTTTTCTTTCAACATAATTGCATCTTCCCGAACTACGCGAACCTGATTCTCGTCTCTCGGGGCGAGATACGTAGGCAACCCACATAGGGTCCGGTCTTCCTAGTGTCTTAGGTTCTTGGCTTTGCGGGGTCTTAGCCAAATCTTGCATGTCTAGCCACTTTTTAACTACATCGGTCATTCTTGCAAAATGGGGTCATTTTTGCAAAAGTGGTTCAATAAACCCATGTCTTAGGATTTTGAGTCCATAATTAGGTATTATACCAATTTAAGGTCTTTCCTTTTAGAGTTTGCATGTTTAGCCACTTTTGGCCACATTGGCCATTCTTGCAAAATGAGGTTATTTTTGCAAAAGTGGTTCAATTACTCATATATTAGGATTTTGAGTCTACAACTAGGAATCATATTTCTTTAGGGTCCGTCATTTTTGAATTTGCATCTTTTGCCACTTTTGGCCATATCGGCCACTTTTGCAAAATGAGTTATTTCTTTAAATTAATTTTTGGACCATATTTGCAAAAGTGGTTCAACAAACCCATGTCTTAGGATTTTGAGTCCGCAATTAGGTATCATATCAATTTAAGGTCTTTCCTTTTCGAGTTTGCATGTTTAGCCACTTTTGGCCACATCGGCCATTCTTGCAAAATGGGGTTATTTTCGCAAAAGTGGTTCAATTACTCATATATTAGAATTTTGAGTCTACAACTAGGAGTCATATTTCTTTAGGGTCCGCCCTTTTTCAGTTTGCATTTTTAGCCACTTTTGGCCACATCGACCATTCTTGCAAAATGGGGTCATTTTCGCAAAAGTGGTTCAATTATTCATATATTAGAATTTTGAGTCTGTAACTAGGAGTCATATTAATTTAAGGTCTTCCCTTTTTGAGTTTGCATTTTTTGCCACTTCTAGCCATATCGACTGTTTTTTGCGAAATGGGTCATTTTTGTCGTTTGGTCTTGGGCCATGATTATTGAGAGTTAAATCCATATAAGCATTAGTATGTGATTGCCTTCGAAGCTTTGAATTATCCATTTTACCATGTCATTTTATTCAGTTGAGTTGTTTGAGCAACCATTTTGTCTCACACTTTCGCTAGGAGCATGCTTGGGCCGACCACACCTAGGTAGGCAAGCTTTTAGGATCTTTGTTAAGTTTTGAGGTGAGAGGTCGTTCCCGTAGTTATATTTATCCGGGGAATGCCCCGAAGGTATTTGTACATATTATTATTCGGGGTATGCCCCGAAGAACTACGTAAATATTTCGAAGGCCTTCACAAGCATGGTAAAAAGTCTAGTATAGGTTAGCTTAGGATTTTCTTTTCTCTTCCTTTTCAAATTTTTTTTATTAGGTGGGGACGATCTCGAACCTTGTATGTGTTTACTTGTTTTGCTTTTGTGTGTTGTTTTTACCTCATTTGAATATTTTAAAGCCAACTTAATCGAGTACGCAACCGTGACCTTCACAGAACTTGGGGAATGCCTAACACCTTCTCCCCGAGTCAAATGAACCCCCTTACCTGAATCTCTGATGCAGACTTAGTTTTGAAGTCTAAAGTGTTTTAAAGGAAAATTATTTAAAAAAACGGTGGCCTGGCACACCGAAATCAATGTCAGGTGGCGACTCTGAGTTAATTCCTTTTAAACACACATTTTTGTCACTTTCAAAATTGAAAAACCCTTTTCAAGCTTTTTACTAAATTATTTTTTATTAATTTAAGAGGGTTTAGTGGAAAGGTTTGTTTTTTGGTAAAAAAAGGGGTGTGACACTCCCGTATATTATACAGGAGTCAGCAACGTATATCGATCCAGCATAATATGCTAGAGTTCGTACACAAATGCACCAAACTCCCGTATATTATACGGGACTAATCTCCGTTGCAGCAAAATAGTGACTATTTTTTATTGACTTGGTAAACGCCAGTTATTTTTGATTGACCATTGCGAAAACTGTCTATACCATGCTATTTTGACAATATTATACTATGTAGGAGGGTTATTCTCTTGCCACAAGTATTCTCTAAAAAGCATCAATTAACTTCATTTATTTTACAAATTACAAAGTCTTCCCTTTGTATATTACAAAAGTAACCACATAACTAGCAGTCTCTCTCCCTCGTGTGAGAAGAAAAAGTAGGCTTCTCTTATTAATTATGGAGTTTGAGTACTTAAGTGTTAGAGTTTTTGGATTTAAGAAAAGAGCCACTTTTGGTTATTTCACGCAAAGGTTTGTCAGTAAATCTAATGATATTGTAAACCCAAGCTCCACCTATGGCCCCAAGTGTTGGGCTCACTAAGTAAATCCACAGTCCTCTGTAATGACTTGACACTATTGCTGGGCCCAAACTCCTTGCTGGATTCATCGATGCTCCCGATATCGGCCTGTCCATTACAAAACTCATTTAAAATAGCTGATGAATGTATAATACATATATAATTTATGTATATTAACTGGAAAAAGTAAACAGTAAATTCAGCTTCATAACGGCTAGAAAAAATGAATATCGAACTCGACTCTCATGAGGAGCTAACATGGCTTGCTATATACAAGTATAGCCAAATCAAGATGAGATGGAATGACCATTTAGAGGTCCTTACGAGCTTGGCACAAAGACTGCCTGCTTGGGGGTAGAGCATAATATTAAAGGTCCTCACCAATACAGCCTCCTATATTTTTGTTTACGAAATTTTAAACTTTTATTCCATCAAAAAGGCCATTACAAAACTAGATTAACGCTGACCGTTAATCTCTCATATCAACTGCAACTAACAAAAATAAGTATATCTATACTATTTCATTTCTATTTCTATACTACGCCATTTTATTTACATTTGCCAATCCTTGACTCCTATAGTTTTTGTTATGTAAATATCTTTTTTTTTTTCATTGTTCCCATGAATTTGGCCGGCTATTTGTACAATTATCTCAAAGTTTTCTATTTACATTGGGAATCACTAAAAGGGCAAGGAAAATAGTGAAATTTGAACTGACACGTATCGTTTGAGGGAATCTTACCAATATCGTTAGACTATAAGTTTTGATTATAACTCATTAACTTTTAGCATTAAAACAACAAAAATATTAATCTAAGATTGAATTATAAGTATTTCTACCTGAAAATTTTGTGCATATGCAACTAATTTTGGTCAGAGAGGTGCTCACACAAGCAAAGTAATTAAAGAAAGCAATTAGAAATTGAGAAATTACCCAGCAAACATCACATTAAGCAAAATGGTTGCTCCAACTGCAAGACCAGCAAGTTCCCCAATCTACAATCATAAAAATGACAAAAAGATAGAAATTATGTAACAATGATATGTTCAAGAAACCCTAAGTAATCTTTTTATTCAACTAAATTACTTCAAAGTAAGATTTTATTAATTAAAGCCACCATATTGTTACTAATTTAATGATTATTTGACAGCTATATTTAGCGTGTAACAACGTAATTGGTAAATATAGTTAACACATTAGCCATAATTAAAAAAATTACCATTAAAAGGTTCAGCGGGACGAGTGAAGTTTTTTCATGTTTAATCGGAGATTTCGATTTCGGCTTTAAGTAGGGATCAATTTACCTTCTTACTGAACTAACCCGGTGGGAATCCGGTTAGTTAATCGAGTCAATGAAGGTCAAATATTAAATGAATAAAATAAGGACAATATTTGCATAATAGCCACTTTAGTTTTTAGTCCTTGTAATGGATAAAATAGCCACTATCATGGAATTATGTGATTCGAACATTGAACCTCACTGGTACAAGTATAACCTCTCTTTATTAGTAGATGATTTTAAAAAGGAAAATATTTTAAAAAATAACCACTTTAGTTTTCAGTCCATATAATTGAAAAAATAGCCGCTATCATGAAATTATGTGATTCGAACATTGAACCTCACTGGTAAAAGTATAACCTCTCTTTATTAGTAGATGATTTGAAAAAGGAAAATATTTTTAAAAATAACCACTTTAGTTTTCAGTCCCTATAATTGAAAGAATAGCCGCTATCATGAAATTATGGGATCTGATCATATATATATATAGAGAGTGTGTGTACTTACAGCTCGATTATCGGTTGCAACGCCAGAGATGACAAACATGAGATAAAATGTGATTATGAATTCGACTACGAACGATTGAAATTCAGTCCCTGTAGGTAGAGTTCCAGCAAAATGATCGTGTTTTCCATTAAATATTAGTCTTAAAGTTCCACTTGCTAGGGTTGCTCCAACAACTTGTGCTGCTACATAAGCTGGTACCTGCAAAATAATAATAATAATAATAATAATTATAATAATTAAAAAATAAATAATAATAATAATAATAATAATAATAATAATAATAATAATAATAATAAAATAATGATCGCATAATAGGTTAGAGAGTATACAAACATAAACGATATCTGTAGATTAAATTAATTAATAAGTCTTATGCTATGCAAATTCCGATTAGTCGAGGCTTGATATAAATACTAGAAACAAATTAATTCTTAGTACAACAAAATAATACTATTTTCGGTCTATATTATCTATCTTTTAAAGTATTACGTATCTTTTTTACAAAGATATTTAATAGCCGTAATCATAAAAATATCTATTTAAACTATTATTTATCTCTCGTTAAATGTTTCACTTAGGCCTCATTTGTTTTTTTTTTAAGATTGAGAAATGAATCTGAATACACATCTAAATATCAAAATGTGCATTAAGATTAAGATATCTGAATCTGAATACACATCTGAATATATTAAGATGTATATTAAGATCTGAACAGAAATAATTAAGACTGTTTGATTTTTAACATTTGAATGTATAAAATTTATCTTATTGAAAATTAATAAATAATAAATTCACATGAAATACTAACTAATCTAAAATTCTATTAATAAAATGTATAGCTTTTTAAAATACGATAGTTGGTGGTGGTGATGGCTAACATGTGAATGCGGACTAGAGGTGGTGGTTATTGGTAGTTTTAGTTGACGATGGTGGTTCATGCTAGTAGCTAGTAGTGATTGGTAGTTGTGGAGATTATGATTGAGGGTGGTGGTGGTGGGTGGTGATAGTTAATAATGGCGGGTGATGGTAGTAGTTGCGACTAATGAAGGTGGTGGGTTGGTGGTGGTAGGTTATAATGATGGGCAGTGCCGGCTGTGGTTGTTGATGGTGATGGGACGGTCAGTTGTGCTAGTTGAGGTGGATGAGCATTGATTGTGCGTGGAAGGATTATGGTGGACAGAGTGGTGGGATAGTGGGTGGTGATGGTCGATAATGGTGGCGGCTATGATTGAGGATGATGGTGGCGTGGTGGTGGCGGCATGGTGGTCGGTGATAATGGTAAGCGGTGGAGACATTTAATAATGAATATGTGATATCATCTTAATGAAATTAAGTCTCGGTTATAGATCTTAATCATACAGACCTATTCAAACCCAATAAGTGACTGTGAAGTAAAAACAAACATACTTAATGATTAAGATCTGAATAATTAAGATTTAGACTTTAAAAACAAACGCATTTAATATCTAAGATCTGAATGATTAAGATTTAGACCTTCATTAAGTGCAAACAAATAAGACCTTAATTAATATTGCAGTAATTGGAATAGTACGATTATATTTGAAAACAATGACTTCTCGTTTTTTAAATTATCAAATATTTTAAAACAAATTGAGTTTGTCAAAAAGATTGATATTTGGAATACGAGGTAGAGGCGGAGTCATGATTTAAAGTTTATAGGTTCGAAATTCAAACTATTTTAAGCTACATGATTCTAAATTTATAATTTATAAATATTCAATAAAATTTTAAGATAAATATAAGATTTGAACCAAAGTTACTGAATTCGGCATTTAATTGGAGGGTACATGTTTATTTATGTAGTATAAATGTGTCTAAATAATAAACTCTTACTAATTCTTTTAACCAATGACACATAAAGGAGTACAATTCAACCTCAAAATCTACAAAATATTATTTTTCTCAAGACAAATGACCTTAAAAACTCAAAATACTTTAATATTCATAGAAAAATATAAATTTAATTTTATTCAAATATTACCTGTTTCCAAGGGAACCTTTTGACTGTAGCAAAGGCAATAGTAACAGAAGGATTAAAATGTGCACCAGAAATGTGGCCAACTGAGTAAACCATGACCATTACCACAAGTCCCCAAGTTATGGCTATTCCTGGAAATGTTATCATTCCTTTATCTGCATTTACCACCACTGATCCACAGCCAGCAAATATCAAGAAATATGTTCCAATCATTTCTGCTATTATCTGTATGTTTTCACCATTATTAATTTATGTAATCATAATCTCTTAAATAATCAAACCAAAAATATACATCAAAACGATACAGTAATTTGTATAAGTGAAAATTAATTGTGGTGGGTTTTTTTTCTTGATGTTTTCGAAGGTTTTGTTGGCACTCGGAGGCTGAATTTTCTAGGGGAACCTTTTACCGTTGCAGTATATAACAACAATAAGACCAATAAAAATCTCATAAATGGAGACTGAGTAAGGTAGCATTGTAGTATAGATTATATATATTCCCAATCGATGTTTTGTATGGTCAAATTAAAAAAAAAAAAAAGATAGAGAATTCCACCACCCTCTTATTGAAAATATACTCTATCCGTTCAATTTATATGGCGTTGTTTGAAATTATTAAGTTTTAAAAAGAATTAACGAATTTTGAAATGTGTGGTCTCGAGCCATACATATTCGTGTACCATAAATCATCTCAAAATGGTAAGTATAATAAATGTATAAATGTAATATACTTTTTAGGACAAATTAAAAAAGAAATTACATAATTAAGGATAGAAAAATAATTATTTAATAAAAATATACTTTATGTAACAATTTTAAACTTTTAAATAATGTAATCATACTATACATCAATAAGTTTTTAGATGAAATAATCACACGTATCAACATGTTAAACTAGCAAATTACAGTCATGGTATTACAATTTATACGTATTTGCCCCACCACCACCACCACCAATAACAACATCAACAACGAAAAATTCAACGTAATCCTGCCAACTGAGATTTGGGGAGGATAGAGTACATCGATAGATGCATATCTTATCCCTACCATATAAAAATAGAAAGATTATTTTCGAGAAATCCGATTTATACATACTTGCTTCATGAAAAAGAATTAGAGCAATACACAAGAAAATATGTTAAAGATATAATGAAGTAAATATAAGTGCACAATCTTTTATCACACAATTCAAGAACTTATAGGAAGTCTATCTATTTATTTCTTGTTTACTGATAGAGAAAAGGAATAAGAAGAAGAAAATTAAAAGGAATTACCTTCTGAATGAAAAGAACAGTAAGAAAGCTGCAAGTTGAAGAAGAATCATTGTTATTCAAATCATCATCTTCTTTAATATTCAAAGTTACAACATGATTCCCATTAGCCCCTCCTGCTATCTGATCAGCCATAGAAAATCCTTAGTTTAATTATGCTGTAAATGTTATGTCCAAGAAAAGAAGAACACATAGGAATATGAGACAACAAAATTATCCTATTTATACAAAATTAATTTTGAAAAAGTTAATAAAGAAAGAGAAAAAGAAAGGAAGATGGGACAACTTTTTTTTTTTTGGGTTTCTTTCGGAGAGATCTATGCTTTGACAAAGAGTCCATATGACATACTCCATCCGTTCCAATTAATATGAACCTATTTGATTGGACACGGAGTTTAAAAAAAATGAAGAGTTTTGAAATTTATGGTCCTATACAAGTCCAAATAGGGCATAGAGTATTTGTGTTGTTATAAAAGTTTCTCATTAATGGTAGAGTTGTAAGTTTAAGCAAAATTGTTACTAAATTTAGAAAGGGTTCATTCTTTTTGGAACAGACCAAAAAGGAAATAGGTTCGCGTGAGGGAGTATGTTATATCAAGGATGTAGTCTAGTGATCAATGAAATACGAGAAGAGTCATAATATTTAAGATTCAAATTTAACTTTTTTTTATTTGCATAATCTTTGATTGACAAAGTTACTCGACATATGTACTGCTGAAAAATAGCAGACATTTGATAGATTAATTAAGTCGTGTGAGAAGTACTTGTATAGTTGTATTGGTGGCCGAGGCGGGTTCAAAATTTAAATTATGCGCATTCATCTTTTAAGGTTTTTTCATTGAACCTATTATATTATTAAAATTATAAGTTCATATCAACTATTTTGCAATTTTAATAACTGTTTAAATACTAATTTTTACTTCACATCCAAAATTATAGGTTTAATTGAACCCGTAATTAATATATTGTATACGCCCTAATTGGTGGGTAAGTAGAAGGTATCTAGCGAAATATTTAGTGCATGCGTGAGCTAGCAGATTACATGTGTTTGTAATAGGTAGCGGGTATCTAATGAATAATCGGAGTGTACCTAAGCCGGTCTAAGAAATATATTAGTGGGAGTTAACAAGTACATGATAGAATATTTGAGATGCACACGGAGAAATTCGAAGATAACAACAACAAAAAAGAAAATAAAAAATGAAATGGAAATTGGAAATTAAGAAGATATGCTTTTTAGTGAGTGGATATAGTTGAAAAATGTGTAGCATTAATTAATCTGTAAATAAAGATAGCATTGATTTTTAATCAGACAACACACCGGAAAACACAACGTTATAAATGCCAAGAAGAAATATTTGTCACAATCATTAATTAACTAAGTGCAGTACTATCCAACTGACAAATGGAAAGTTCTTTTTTATTTTCCACTAAAAGTGGAATATAATTAAAGATTACCAAAAATGAAATTCTTCTGCTATGAAAAAACTTATGAGGTATACGTATTTTTGCTAACTGTTTGACCCAAAAGCTATCGATTGCTTTATGAGTTAGGGACAATCAAAGATTATAGAAAGGGTAAATCGGAATCAATAGTAATATATCTAAAGATCGATCTTTGGATACGTATATAAGTTGCTCTTGCAAGATTGTAGTGGATCTTGATGAAGTGTTTGAGCAAGTTAGCAATAGAGGGATAAAATAGAAAGAAAAATGATAGATCAAGAGAGAGTTGTATTATTATTGGCTAATAACACTTGCCTTACAAATGAGGGAGGCCCTTCCTTATATAGAAGGATGATCCCCTTGCCAACACATTACATCATTTCAAAGCTACTATTATTAAAATGAAAGTATAGGAGAGGAGAAGTCGGGACGTCTACTCGGGCGAGCCTGCTGATATGCCCCTACGGTTTGGGGCGTAGAGGGTATCATCTGACATCTATGGCCGCATAAGGATACGTGCTCGACCCGTACTACATCCGAGTCGGTCATATGTGGATATGTGCTCGACCCGTCTTACATCCGATTCGACCCCCAAACAGTTAGTTCCTCCGCCTATTGGAGATGTATTCGGCATATATCTGCAATGGGTGGATAAAGTCGACCCGTACTGGATCTATCCATATACGTACATGTGGCACGTTCTTCTGAACCGTCGTTTGCTAACGGCGTGCGTCGTGATTGCAGTTGCTCCCGAGGCAGGCCATAAAGACGATTTGACATTTTGGTTTTCCGTCTCTTTTCTGGTGCAAAACTCTTCGAAACTTGTGTAGTGGCTTGTTATAAGTAGTGAGCGGTTTCAAGACTTTCCATTCTTTGGATCATCAGAAAGTTCTCCCATACTTTTGTCTCTCATCTTTTCTTGATAGAACTGCAACTTTTTATGTTGACCTTGTGTTTCGTCGTTATATTTTTAGTATAAAAACTTCTAAAAATGGCTAAGGGTAGTCGCCGTCGGGGAACAGACGAGGGTGAAGCTACATCCAGGGTTTCCCGTCCATCAGGGGATGGCAAGAAGCCTCGCAAACTGCTCGTCCCCCTATCTGTAGATAATCTCCTCCCCCACGAATTATATGTTCGGAGGGATTTCCCAACAAAAGGGAATACACCTGCATGGGAGAGGTCTACTTACACTGAACCTCTCCTAGATGACCTCTAAGCGTCTTGCCAGATTCCGGAGGCGGCCGTTATGCAGGCGGCTGTAAGGGACCTTGCCAATGTACATAGGCCTGGGTTCTGCGCCTTTTATGAGTACCCTTTCGTAATGGGGTGTAAACTCCCTATCTATCCGTTGGCGGAGGGGCTGTGCCGGTTCTACAACGTATGTCCGGCTCAGCTTACCCCCTACACATGGAAGATATGTCGTATACTGACGACGTACGCCGAGAAAGCCGGCTTAGACGTCACAGTATACCACATGTTGCAGCTGTTCAGTCCCGGCATCATGAGAGGGACAATGCTTCAACTAAAAAATCGAGGGACAAAGGGCCTGGTCGTCGAAGCGGACGACAAACCCAACCGTCAATTCTGGCTGAAATACTTTTTGCCCGAACATCGAATTTAGTATCGGACCCGACCGGATTTCCCGAGGCATGGAATGACAACCGTAAGTAGAATGGCAAAAATACTTGTATTCTTTTCACATTTTTTCACAAACCCTCATCTTGGAGGTGGAGCGAGGCCGGAGGGAGCTAAAGAAGGCTGCTTCCCTCTGAAAGGCGTTCAAGAAGTACCGGGAGGTCCGGGATAAGCACCAGACGCTGGCAGACATCTACACTCAAGACCCTCAGTTTTGAGTTTTTCGTGAGGGCTTGAAGCTGGCGGAGGAGCAGTTGCAAAAGCGTACGGCCCAACTGGAGAAGGCGGATGCAGACCTAATGGCTGTCACACCTCCTTTTGGCGCGCCCCCTACCCCGGAGGGTAGATGCGCGAGGGAGCTTTTCCATTTTAAGTCACAATATTCGAAACGGGATTATTCTATTTATTTCAGAGTCGCCACTTGGAATAAATTAAGGTGTCCCAAGTCACCGATTTATTTAAATCCCGAATCGAGGAAATTTTTGACTTTCCAAATGAAGTCTGCGAACCAGAAATTCTAAGTAAGGAATTCTGTTGACCCGAGGGAAGGTGTTAGGCACCCCCGGATCCCGTGGTTCTAGCACGATCGCTTCAATTATCATAAATGGCTAAAAATATCTGATTTTAAATATGTATCATAAATCATGTGCTTTTAATCAATTCTAGGCCGCTTTTATTATTATTTTTAATAGAAATGTAACGTCATGAAGACATGTCTCGGACCGCGTTGCGATCAACGCACCCGTGGTTGTTGACATATTTCAAACCCGTTGAGATTCGAATTTGGGTCGCATAGATGTGCACCCGAACTTAGGAAGGCAAATAGTGATTAAGGCATGTCCCAAAGAGATATCCTAAAGTGACTACGTTTTTGCCCCGTCGTATTTCTAAAAAGTAAAAAAAAAAAATAACATCCTATATTATCATTATATTAGAGTTCTAGAACTAAATTGTGAACACGACTTTGTTAGAATTAAAATGAACAAGATCGGCCTCCATTTAACATCTACGGGCCCAAACCCAACGTGAATGATGCAATTTGGGCTTGGGCCAACTTATTCTGATCCGAGCCCAACTACATGGTGCTACCCACACCCTAAATTCAACATGTGGAAAAATGAGATTGATACTAAGGAAATTATTTTTTATGAGACTAAGCCGAACAAATGGTTATCTAAAGGGGTGTGAGCTACTAATTACTCAACCTTTAAACTTGATAGGCATTCCAATAGGCTATAAATGAAAGGAGGCTAGTCATAGCAGTACATGGATACTACATCGTTGGTTTTTGTCTAAACTAGCATACATGGGAAATGGATCCGCAATTTTAACTAATAAGCGATCAATATTTATTTACACATTAATAAAAAAACTACTCAACATGATTCTAATAAGCTAAATGACTAACACATATACAACTTAACATATAGAAATATGACTAAGTGACTTCCAACTTTAAAGCTCCATTCTTATTCATGCTTCGGACTTCGGCTACATCGTATACCAAGTATAAGAATGTGTACCTGGAAGTAGAATCAAAATAAACGAGGAGTTAGCAACAGTATGCGGCAACAAACAACCAGATTTAAACCAACAACAACAGCAGTAGCAACTCTCGGCCAGAAATCCCAGGAGAAACAGTAAACCAGAGACCAACAACAAAACCTAGGGTGATTTGAAACAAAAACAGAGAATCCAACAAACCAAGAAATAGCTAAACAGAACAAAACTTCAGTGAAGAAAACTGGAGGTGTTTATGAACTGAAGCAACAAAATGTTTGATTCCAATTAAAGAAAAAAGACTGCTAGATGTGTGGTTATCGCTCAAGGCAGTCTACAACTTAGTGTCGAAATCAGTGCAAAATCAGTTTCAAAGTGGGTGTAAAATCTGTTTCTTTCAAAGTGTAAGATTATCTGAAAATTTCCTCTTCAAAGGTGTGAATGTGTGTTTTTTCAAGGTTGTTAATGTCTGTCTAAGAAGCTATGCTTTTGGAGGATGTCTCTGTCTAAGGAGCTCTCTTTTGGAGGTTGTGTGTTCTTTCCTCTGTTTTTCAGTCTCCTCTTTATAGCCCTAAAGACTCAAAACATCAACCTATTTTAACTGTTTCAGATCTATCCAGCACATGTTATTCTCTCTTTTTGCACTTTTCAGCTATCTAAGCATGGCTCTAAAGACTCCTAAATGCAGAAAGTATGTGGGATACCTGCTGTCCAGCAGGTTCCACTGACTAAACATGTGCCCTGCACCCTCAGATTTCTATCCTAAGCTAAACAACTATATCCAATCAGTTTCTTTATTACTAACAACTAGTTAACATCTATGATTCAACAGCTATAAATCAACAGTGAAACTACAGCCAGTTAACAGCTAATCACGATCCAGTGTTCTAACAAAACGAACTACAGAATCGATTTGACGATATTGGATTAACGATTACGACATGTATAATCGATAAAGAACAAATCGATAAGTCAGTTATTCCAACAATCTCGGCCAAAGACGAAAAATACAAAACTAATTATTCGATGACTCTAATAAAAGCGAATACACATTCGACAGCATACGCAATCAAATAAACAACACAGAAAAATAATTAACCAAATAAAGGGTCTTTGAGAAGAAATGAAAACAGGGACGGCCAAAAAAAAAATTGAGAAGAATTCAATCAAGTTAAACTAAACAAATACACAAAACAAACAAATACCTAATTGAAATAAACAGGAAAAGAAAATTACCTCAAAAGAAATCGAAATCGGGCGGACCCGGCTCCAAAGGATTCGAGTTTTGCACCTTTTGAAGTAAACGGACTTTAATTGAAGTGTTTTTCAAACGAAAAACACTCCAATTAAAGCCTGTTGCCTTCAAATAACGTTGCCTCGGACGAAATCCCTAGTTTTTGGATTCAAGGGTTCTTGAGGCCGTTTTTGGGGCTTGACTGGTTCTGGCACGATTCAAGCCAGGCTAAGGCTGGTAGGGGTATAAGGGAGGTCTAGGGGTGGCGTGGTGTTGATTTGGGAGCGATTGGCTTTGGTCGAGTTTCGACTCGAATCTTCGATCGAAGATTCGAGGCGTTCAAGGATGATTCGAGGTAAGAAGGTTACAGATTCGTATAGGGGGAAAAAGGGAAGCTATGGTGTTAATTTCGGGGTCGGCAGCATTGTTGCCGCCAAGTTTTCAGGTGAGGGGAGAGAAGGCGGCGCTAGGGTTTCGGGAAGAAGAGGAGTGAAGGAGAGAGGGGTTGTCTTGGGTGAATGAAATGGGAATATGGGTTTTGGGGTCTTGGGTATTTTTGGTTAGGTTAATTATTTGGTTAATCATGCACCGTTGGATGGGGTAGTACCAACGATCCAGATTAAACGATGAGAAATGGGGCGGCTTTGGGGCAACGGGTTTCCAGACGGGTTCCAGAGTGGTTTGGGTTATATGGTATTGAAACGACGTAGTTTCATCCACATACTACGTCTTTTTGCGTGATTTTGAAGCTGAAGATTTGGAACGGGTATGAGGTGCTTTTGGGCCTCATTTTTTATTCAATTTCTAGGCCCAATCGCGATTTTACTCTTTGTTTTGTTTCTCTTTTTCTTTTCTTTTAATTTAAATCATTTCAAACTAAATTTTAAAATCCTAAATTGCATTATAAAACAAAATTAACTTATCAAAAGTATGAATTAACCTCCAATAACAATTAAACCCACATAATTGAATACCAAAAATAAAGTAAAATCACACAATTGGACAACAAATGGTAAAATGCACAAAATACATTATTTTTTTTGTGATTTTTTTCATTTTCATAAAAATAAAATTAACCAACTTCAATTGCAAACTTATACAAATTTAACATATTTTTTTGTATTTTATATTAATTTAAATAAATAGAAATGCGCACACAAAAATATAAATAATAAAAGAAAAAAAATAATAGAAAAATCAACAAAAATCATGCTCAACACAAAACTATTTTATTTTGCATTTTTGGGAGTAATTCTCATGTAGGGCAAAAATCACGTGCTCACAGCTGCCCCTCTTTGCGCGGAAACATGAAGAGTTTTCGTGCAAAGATAATGAGCAAATACGAGCGATTTTTGCCCGTTTTGAGCACTTCGTGTGAAGTATTTTGAAAAGATCTTGACCGAGCCTTTGCTTCGGGAGGCCTCAAGACCCTCGATTTTTTGGCCGGGGTTAAAAATAAATGGCTCCGCAGTTTTCTGACTGGGAGATCCTCGATTTTCTGACCGGGAAGAACAATTTCACGGCTTTCTGGCCGTTATTCAACAATGTCTAACGGTTTTTTGGCCGCAAGACCCTCGTTTTTTTGGCCGGGTTTAAAATAAATGGCTCCGCAGTTTTCTGACTTGGAGATCCTCGGTTTTCTGACCGGGGATAAAAGTTTCACGGCTTTCTGGCCGGAATTCAAACAATGTCTAACGGTTTTTTGGCCGTCAGACCCTCGGTTTTTTGGTCGGGGTTAAAATAAATGGCTCCGCAGTTTTCTGACTAGGAGATCCTCGGTTTTCGATCGGGGATAAAAGTTTCACGGCTTTCGGCGGAATTCAAACAATGTCTAACGGTTTTTTGGTCGCAAGACCTTGGGTTTTTTGGCGGGGTTAAAATAAATGGCTTCGAAGTTTTCGACTGGGAGATCCTCGATTTTCGACCGGGATAAAAGTTTCACGGCTTTACGGCCGGAATTCAAACAATGTCTAACGGTTTTCTAGCCGCAAGACCCTCGGTTTTTTGGCCGGGGTTAAAATAAATGGCTCCGCAGTTTTCTGACTGGGAGATCCTCGGTTTTCTGACTGGGGATAAAAGTTTCACGGCTTTCTGGTCGGAATTCAAACAATGTCTAACGGTCTTTTGGCCGCCAGACCCTCGGTTTTTTGGCCGGGGTTAAAATAAATGGCTCCGCAGTTTTCTGATTGGGAGATCCTCGGTTTTTTGACCGGGGATTTTGAAGGAAAGTTTTCACGCTTTCTGGCCGGAATTCAAAAGCAATGTCTCACGGCTTTCTGGCCGGAGAGACCCTCGATTTTCTGACCGGGGACCAAACGGATATTGGACTAACATGATTTGATTCTCTTTTTGGAGTTTTCATTTTCTTTTCTTTTATTCTTCCTTTTGGGCCTTCTTTTAGGTATTTTCTTTTTTAACCATCAACAAATGCATAAGATAAAGCTTTTGAAAAGAAACTTCCCTTTTTATGTGTTTTCCTTGTTCCAGAGCCATTTCAATGCTTGCGTACTCCACTTCCTTGGGTTGTACCTTCTTCTTGAACAATCAAATAGACCTGCTTTCAACAAAGAACATTTTATTAGTTGAAAAAGTGGTTGACTTTGTGGCCTTGATTATCTTCAGTGCTTGATCCTTGTCCCGTTTCAATTGAGAACTTTGCTACCAATTGGCTTTGGGGTGACTTCCCTTATTCAAACTCGAAATTCTTTGAGGACTCGCCTGTGTGGGCTTTATCTTTCTGCCTCATTCCGTTTATTCTAAGACCTTAGCCTTTGATTTCCATTTTCTTCCTAACATCCGTTCCTTTGGAAACAATTGATCATTACGATCAAATCGGGCATTGTATCAATACACCACTGAGGCTGGGTATCTTTCTTCAATTTTATTTTACCAGACGGAGTCCTATAAAACCGGTCCTGCCGCCTTTCTTTGTAATAGTTTCAGAATTAAAATTAAACCGAAAGGAACAAAAAGCAAGAAAATGAGTTTAAAAGAGAAGCGTCCCTTTCGGGGAAAAGAAGGACTTATCTGGGATGCATGCTGACTTCAAATAAACATGACATGCTTCTTGGACTGGACACCTGACCCACATAAACTTTCCAACTTCTTATGAACCCATTGATTCGCAATTTCAAAACCAGGGAACCTTGCCAAAATTCTTTTAGTGAAGGGATGTCTTCTTTTTGGTCGGCGGCGCCCTTTGCGGGTTTTCGCCAATCGACCCCTCTCATTTCTCTTCTCACTGTCGCCCGATAGTGCTCTTTGCAAGTTTTCACTAAACGGACTCTCTCATTTTTAGCTTCTCCAACTGCCATCGCCTTATGGTGCCCAAAGGTTTTCACCGATAAGACTCTCTCATTTTGTTTCTCTCAATTCAGGCTGTGTCAGATTTCCGTCAATGACATTTTTCACTTCCTTGCCTTTGCCAATTGATCTGAAGGACTTGAAAAAGGTTTTTGGGTAAAAAGGAATTTGAATAGAATTACAACTCTGGAATCAATCTTGACGGATCTAAACTGAACCGTCATATCATCTGCCCGAGTTTCAATTTTTTTTTTGGGAAATTGGGATTTTGGTTTTGGTGTGACTGAACCTCGGGAGAGGTTGCCTACGTATCCTTTCGGAATCAAGTCAAAACGTAGTTCGGGTGGTGATAATTTTTGTTTTTATTTTATTTTATTTTATTTTTCTTTCATATATATTTTTTTTCTTTTCTCTTTTTTTTTCAATTTTTTTAATAATTTTTTTTTTTTTTTTTATTTTTTAAAAATTTTTTTTTATTTATTTCGGGTTCCAAAGAGGGTGAACAAAGAAACATAACCGGCTCAAAGGGTATTACAAAGGATTTATAGTGTTTGGGGTAGCAAGAAAGAAAGCCTTCGTCATAACAATTATACAAAAGCCAACGTCGCAGGAGGTCCCGACATAGTACCTTTATACTGCATCTGTATTGACTGCCGTTTCAAGATCATTTCCTTCAATGTCTCCTAGATACATCGTCCCTCTCAGTGATATTTTCCAGATGGTGTATGGATCCTTCCAATTAGGAGCCAATTTTCCTTTTGTCTCTTAGTAATGAGGAGGAATGCGCCTTAACGTCGGTTGTTCTATTTCGAGATTCCTGGGCCGCACTTTCTTGTTGCAAGTATGGGCCATTCTTTGTTGGGATAACTACTCGGGTATTCTCTGAGTACAACACACCCCTTTTGTATGCGAACCAATTTTCCTTCGGTTATTCCAATTCATTGTTTCATTTCCTCAAAATAAACTTTTGTGCATTTCAACTCTCGATTCATTATTCTAAAGTCTGACAGCGTTTTGAGATCTAGGCATGAAGTCCGCAAGCATGTCATGTTATTTAAAGCTGTATGACTTTGAACTAAAGAAAAAAGAAAACTAAAACAAATCTGAAAGAAATAATAAAAAAAATAACAAAAGAAAAAGAAACGGACGATGAAATATTAATTTCATTTCTTGGAATCGAAAGGATAAACGGGGTTCACATTCGGAAATTTAAAGACAAAAACTAAAAGAAACATCCAATTTACACCCTGAAATAATTCTAGATGCAGAAAAATGCGGCAGGACAAGTTTACTGGGCTTCCGCCTGATCGGGAATGGCCTAGCCTTTCAGTTTGGGAGTTTAGTGTCTGGTCCCATCTCAACGGTGATAGTCCCTTTCCCTGGCTCGACCATGTGGGTATCGCAGAGCTTTGCCTCATGTTTTCCTTCACTCTCTTCGGTCATGAAATCCTCATTATCTTCCTCTTGACGGTCCTTAAGCTTTTGTGGTACGCGTCCAACAAACACTGGCTCATTCAGCCGTGGTGTCTTAATTGCCCCCCATGCCACATAGGCTTGCTTAGGTGCACCAATTTCCCTTTCTGGTTCTAACTCAGTGATTTTACTCTTCTTTTCCCCTTTCTCTTGTTTCGGGGCCGCCTTGGGCTTCCTTTCCACGTCAATAATAGCAATTATGGCCTTAAGCGCTGGATCTAATTCTTCGTCTTCACAAATCATCCCAACTATCGGCCCGTTATTGTGAGCAGGCAGCGGATTATTGGTCACATTTGGGACATTCTCATCCTTCAACACAATCTTCCTTGCTCTATTAAATTCTCCACCGCTTGTTTCAAAGTCCAACAGTCATTAGTATGGTGGCCCTCTGCCTCTGAATGATATGCACATCTGACACTAGCTTTGTAGGAAGGCGATGCCGGGTTTTGTCTATTATGAGGAACCGGCTGCAGTAGACCCATTTGGACAAGTTTTGGGAATAGACTAGAGTAAGATTCACCAATTGGGGTAAAGTTTGATTTCTTTGGTGGTTCCCAAGGACGGAAGTTATTCTGCGGAGGTCGAGGATTATAGTAGTTCGGTGGGGAGGCTGATTTCTTGGAAATAGAGCTTGGTTTCTACTGACATGTTGTTGCGGTTGCGCAAAAGGTTGAGCATTCATGACCGCGTACGGTTGAGGGATATAGGACATTTCCGGAGCAGAGTAATAATGCTGGGGGGTTCTTTCTGAAAAGAAAGGTCTGGGAGCGTGGTGTCTTCTATCACCTGAAGTTGCCATGGATGTTTCCTCTTTCATCCTACCCTTTGCTATTCCTCCAGACCCTCCTTGCTTGGGAGGTCGCTCAAATGGCCGCTTGACTAAAAATTCTTCCCGTCTTTAAAACATTTTCTACCATTTCCCCAATCTTGATCGCCTCTGCGAAAGGTTTTCCCATTGCTGACAGCATGTTCTGGAAATAGTATGGTTCCTGAGCCTGGAGGAAAGTAGTGACCATTTCTATTTCGTCCATAGGGGGTTTCACCCTGGATGCTTGCTCTCGCTATTTGATAGCATATTCTCTGAAGCTTTCCGAGGGCTTCTTCTTTAAGTTCGATAAAGAATTCCTATCTGTCGCAATGTCAATGTTGTACTGGAATTGTTTCACAAAATCTCTGGCCAAATCGTCCCAGATGTGCCATCGAGATATGTCTTGATCCATGTACCATTCCGATGCTATCCCGATCAAGCTTTCTCCGAAATATGCCATCAGCAATTCTTCCATGCCGCCGGCACCTCGCAATTGATTGCAGTATTTCTTTAGATGAGCAATAGGGTTGCCATGCCCGTCATACTTTTCGAACTTCGGCGTCTTAAAGCCCGAGGGAAAATAGACATGTGGGAACATGCACAAATCTGCGTAAGAAACACTCTTCTGTCCGCCTAGACCTTGCATGTTTTTCAAACTCTGTTCCAAGCTGCTCATTCTTTTTGCCATTTCATCCCGTTCGGGAGCTTTTGGATTTTGGCTTGGCATGAGCTGAGGATAGACATTGGCGGCAAAATGGGTAGGATCCCGTGGAAGGGGTGGTGCCGGGAATGTAAAAGAAGAGGAATCAAAGAAAGGAGTATGTGTGCCGGGATGCGCCGTGATTGGAACGGGCAAACCAACGGATGTTCTTGTAGATGTATCTAATGCTGTCACCCGAGGATAGGAAGTGGAGGGTGATTCGGAGAGGGTTGTAACATTAGAATATCCAAACAGAGTAGGTTGGTAATTGGTGGGGGTATTAGAAATCCCACTTGACCTGAGGAATAGTTCGGGGAACCCAGGGATCAGACTTGGGGGCTCTTTTCCGTTATTCCCGTCATCTAACATCTCCAGTAAACGACAGTGCAAAATTCTATTTTCTTCTGCAGCCGTCGACTCAGTAGCCGGAATGGCCTGACACGGAGCTCTCTTCCAAAACGGGAACGGTTGGTAGAGGGATTTCCGAAGACATGTTGGCACTTCTTTTCGACCTTGTGAAATAAGGATGGGTACTTTCTTTTGATTTAGCAACGGGTTGCTAAACTTTTCCTTTGGACCTCGTGAAGTATGAACGTGAGGCCAGAGTACCACAAAATCAACCACCCTTTTCTAAAACCTAGAGTTTGGCAAACAAATGGTTAGTCTAAGACAACATAACAGATAAGTAATCTCACATTGGGTGTGATGCACTTATACATTTGATCGTGTTGCTACTTGTAATCGATTGTAATGCGTTATTCTGGCTTATACTTTCCTCATCTTCTTCCTCTCTTTATCAATTTTCTTTTACACTCCTTTCTTTTTTCGTTTTTCTTTTTTTTTTTTTAGTGATGGTCGAATCTTATGTGGATTGCCTACATATCATGTCCCCGCATGAATTAGACCGGGCGTAGTTCGGATAATCGGGAATGGAGTGAATAAACTAATATATATATATTTTTTTAATTCTTGAAAGAAACGCTTTAAAAGAAATAACATATTTATATTTTGCTTATTTTTGTTTTGCTTTTTTGAAAGAAAGACTTCTAAAAAAAAATTATTTGCTTTGGGATAAAAAAAAATATTTTTGTTTGAATTTTTACTTATTGTCTCTTTTTCTAAGGAAGAAACTATTTTTTTTGGATTTTTGTTTCTTTTTATTTTTATTTTAGAAAAGTACTTCAAAATGAAGGAAACCCATTTTTTTTTAAGTTTTATTGATTTTTCTTTTTTATTTCATGAAAAACACTAGGAAGAACGAAACCATTTTTTTTAAAGTTAAATTACTTTTTTATTTATTTTTCTTGAATTTTCTAAGGAAAGATATTAAAGAAGGAACTAAGCGAAAAATATATATATTTTTTTTAGATTTTTTTTTAAAAAAAAAATTGGGGTCGGAACCGATGAGGATTTCCTACGTATCTCACATCCGGTGAGAATCAGACCCGCGTAGTTCGGATAACAAATGAACTAAATCATTTTAACACAAGAGAAAACACACTATTTTTGGATTTTTTTTTAGCATTTTCAAAAATTATTTTCAAAGAAAACAAACTATTTTCCAAAAAAAAAAATTTATTTCGACTCTATATCCGGACATTTTCAACTTCTTCTCCTCTTTTTTTTTTTTTTTTAAAAAAAAAAAAAAATAACAAACCGGCATGTAAGATCGAAATGAATAAATGCACAGACAAAGATGCATCAAGCCGGTCTTCTGTTTCAGGTATACCTGTCCTAGATAGGCCCAACCCCTGTGTTGAGCCTCCTAAGTCAAATATGCACATGATGCAAATAGACGTTCCTATCGGAGATCCGACATAAGGTTTTGTTATTCTAAGTCATCATCCTGTTGGAAAAGGTGTCTAGACTGGCTTTAACTCGAGCGGACAACTCGAGCCGAGGAGTGTCAGTGCACCAGTAGCATGGCTTTCCGGCTTAATTGACAATACTCCCCGCCTAAACATGTGTGACTAGAAAAAATCCTACATCGGGTGCCAATCACCACAGCTATCTTGAGAAAAATGGGCTATGTCCAGCAAATGCCCGATATTATATTTCAACGAGACTCGGAAGAAAAAAAAAGGATATTGGCACAATTTATATACAATTCACAAAATATCAAAGCGATAAAAGCAACATTTAGCATATTAAATATAAACATGTAATAAAATCACATAATAAATAAGCCAAATAAAAATAATTATTCAAAGCTCGAATTCTTAAACCCTGAACCAGTGGTTCTGGGTTTGTTTCCCCAGCAGAGTCGCCAGAGCTATCACACCTCCTTTTGGCGCGCCCCCTACCCCGAAGGGTAGATGCGCGAGGGAGCTTTTCCAATTTAAGTGACAATATTCAAAACGGGATTATTCTATTTATTTGAGAGTCTCCACTTGGAATAAATTAAGGTGTCCCAAGTCACCGATTTATTTAAATCCCGAATCGAGGAAATTTTCGACTTTCCAAATGAAGTCCGCGAACCAGAAATTCTAAGTAAGGAATTCTGTTGACCCGAGGGAAGGTGTTAAGCACCCCCGGATCCCGTGGTTCTAGCACGGTCGCTTCAATTATTATAAATGGCTAAAAATACCTGATTTTATACATATCATAAATCATGTGCTTTTAATCAATTCTAGGCCGCTTTTATTATTATTTTTAATAGAAATGTAATGTCATGACGACATGTCTCGGACCGCGTTGCGATCAACGCACCCGTGGTTGTTGATATATTTCAAACCCGTTGAGATTCGAATTTGGGTCGCATAGATGTGCACCCGAACTTAGGAAGGCAAATAGTGATTAAGGCATGTCCCAAAGAGATATCGTAAAGTGACTACGTTTTTGCCCCGTCGTATTTCTAAAAAATAAAAAGAAAGAAATAACATCCTATATTATCATTATATTAGAGTTCTAGAACTAAATTGTGAACACGACTTTGTTAGAATTAAAATGAACAAGATCGGCCTCCATTTAACATCTACGGGCCCAAACCCAATGTGAATGATGCAATTTAGGCTTGGGCCAACTTATTCTGATCCGAGCCCAACTACATGGTGCTACCCACACCCTAAATTCAACATGTGGAAAAATGAGATTGATACTAAGGAAATTATTTTTTATGAGACTAAGCAGAACAAATGGTTATCTAAAGGGGTGTGAGCTACTGATTACTCAACCTTTAAACTTGATAGGCATTCCAATAGGCTATAAATGAAAGGAGGCTAGTCATAGCAGTACATGGATACTACATCGTTGGTTTTTGTCTAAACTAGCATACATGGGAAATGGATCTGCAATTTTAACTAATTAGCGATCAATATTTATTTACACATTAATAAAAAAACTACTCAACATGATTCTAATAAGCTAAATGACTAACACATATACAACTTAACATATAGAAATATGACAAAATGACTTCCAACTTTAAAGCTCCATTCTTATTCATGCTTCGGACTTCGGCTACATCGTATACCAAGTATAAGAATGTGTATCTGGAAGTAGAATCGAAATAAACGAGGAGTTAGCAACAGTATGCAGCAACAAACAACCAGATTTAAACCAACAGCAACAGCAGTAGCAACTCTCGGCCAGAAATCCCAGGAGAAACAGTAAACCAGAGACCAACAACAAAACCTAGGGTGATTCGAAACAAAAACAGAGAATCCAACAAACCAAGAAATAGCTAAACAGAACAAAACTTCAGTGAAGAAAACTGGAGGTGTTTATGAACTGAAGCAACAAAATGTTTGATTCCAATTAAAGAAAAAAGACTACTAGATGCGTGGTTATCGCTCAAGGCAGTCTACAACTTAGTTTCGAAATCAGTGCAAAATTAGTTTCAAAGTGGGTGTAAAATCTGTTTCTTTCAAAGTGTAAGATTATCTGAAAATTTCCTCTTCAAAGGTGTGAATGTGTGTTTTTTCAAGGTTGTCAATGTCTGTCTAAGAAGCTATGCTTTTGGAGGATGTCTCTGTCTAAGGAGCTCTCTTTTGGAGGTTGCGTGTGTTTTTTCCTCTATTTTTCAGTCTCCTCTTTATAGCCCTAAAGACTCAGAACATCAACCTATTTTAATTGTTTCAGATCTGTCCAGCACATGTTATTTTCTCTTTTTGCACTTTTCAGCTGTCTAAGCATGGCTCTAAAGACTCCTAAATGCAGAAAGTATGTGGGATACCTGCTGTCCAGCAGGTTCCACTGACTAAACATGTGCCCTGCACCCTCAGATTTCTATCCTAAGCTAAACAACTATATCTATTCAGTTTCTTTATTACTAACAGCTAGTTAACATCTATGATTCAACAGCTATAAACCAACAGTGACATTACAACCAGTTAACAGCTAATCACGATCCAGTGTTCTAACAAAACAAACTACAGAATCGATTTGACGATATTCGATTAACGATTACGACATGTATAATCGATAAAGAACAAATCGATAATGTCACACCTCCCTTTTTACTACCCCTCTGAAAAGCATAAAATGGGCTTATAGGGTATACCTCGATGTTCAAATACCCGAAACGGATATAATAGCATAGAGGAAGGAGTTTTTCCACTTAAAGGATAATCGGTTCGGGATTTTGTTTTAATTATCAGAGTTGCCACTTGGGAAGATAATTGTGTCCCAAGTCACCGGTTAATCCCGAATCCGAGAAAATTGACTCTTTTTGTAATATCTGCAAAACAAAGATCTGGATAAGGAACTTTGTTAACCCGGGAGAAGGTGTTAGGCATTCCCGGATTCCGTGGTTTTAGCACGGTCGCTCAATTGTCGTTCTTGACTCTTGTTTAACTCAATACAGATTTTAACAACATATATGTGTACTTTTACTTAAATATTTTACAGAATTACGACATCGCGAAAACACACCTCAAGTCACACCGTAACCAGTACGCCTGTGACTTTTGGTATATTTCAGCTTTGCCGGGATTTAGGATTTGAGTCGCACCAGGTGCACACTCGTTCATAGGAAAGTACGTTAAATCATGCCCTAAAACAGTCTAATGGCTTAGAATTATTTTGGGATAAGCTATGAAATTTACTAGTAGCTTTCCTGATTCTATTTATATTATCTCATTACTAAAAGGGGGCCCCGCTTCTTTGATGTTATGCGAGGCTCGTCCCAATTATTTATTAAAGTCCAATCCTATTTGTTCAACTATATTTTCTATACATGTTTTTTCCTTAATCTGTTTATCAGTTAGCAGACCCAGGCAGCCCTTGTCTTTTTCTTCATTGGGCCCGGGTCTTTACTCTATTATTCAAGTGGACAATAAGCTTGCCCAGGCCTCAAAGGCCCAAGTTATTTTTGAGCTTATGCTCATCAGCCCAGTTGGCCTTGCACGATGGTTCAGGCCCATGACGTTTATTGGGCCCAAACTAAACAGGAATAATAACGAACTGAAGTAAATACATGAGAGTACATATTTGAAATCAATAAAGAACCAAATTGCATTTTTATTCATTATTTAGGAAATCAATAGACAAATCAGTAACTCTAAATCAAATATCTATGTACATGAGAACTTAATAGACTGTCTTCACTGCCAATTTATAATCAAGAGTTTACACTAATGTCTAATTGCTTACTAGTCGAAAGATTTGGGAATACAGCTTACTTGCCTACGAGATCAGATTAAATTAAAGTGATTCTACTAATTATTTACAGTATCAAAAGAGAAACTAAACAACTTATTCACAGATGTTTAACTATATCACTGGTTTCATTGTGTGTGAGCCTTTTAACCCCCAAGTCTGGTTCTAATTGAATTGTCATGTTAGACAGATATTTCTCCTTTTAGACTCAAATCAGATCTGAGCTTCTATTCTCTTAAAATTAACCGATCACATGAATGATAGTTACTTAGTCTAATTACCCCATTGTACAACTTCAAATACCTATAAGTGAGTGACTCAGAGAATTATGCATAATTATGATACTGATTTCATTACGACTTATCTCCTTATCAGATTATTAACCCAATTATGAATGAATCACTGTTTGATCTAACATTTTCTATTTTTGAAGTTTATCTATGTTTAAGTGCAAATCTACGACATTAGCTATATGATTATGATTTACGAAACTACTGTGAGTGAATGATTAATGGTTTGAAAGCTATTATTAGCTAACTTATGTTTTAGAGTTTTTACCTATTTAAGCTAAGTGATATACTATCTACACTACTCTACCACTATTAAACTATTACATTGTTTTTGTTTCTAGTTCTTTTTCTACTACATTCTACAATACAATTAAAACTACAAATCTAAGCTGATACTAAAGCTAATAAAAGAGCAAATGCAAAATACATGAAATCATATGAATTTAAAATTGGACTTCATTTCATTTCAGCAACCCACCAATACAGCTTTAATCGAACAGTAGTGTACCTGATCAACAAGTAGAAAAGCCAATGAGTTCTAGGGGGTAAGCAATAAGCACAACAATAGACTCGAATAGCAAATGCAATAGTGGGAGATTGAATATCAATGAACAAAACCACAGCAACAGCAAAGATAGGAGTCCAAGCAAAATTTGAGCAGATAACCCACAGAGACAAGTAGCTAAACCAGGCGTTCTTGCTCGAAAAATGCAGGGAAATTACTTGCTATTTTACTATATTTTCACTCTTATTTTCCTTCTAAAACCAGCCTAAGAATAATTTCAGAAGCCCCTAAGAATAATTGAAGAAGTCCTCCCTCATCAGCCCTTTTTAGGAGGTATATATAGGAAGGGAATGGGCTGATGACTTGGGAAGAAAGTTTGGGATTAAATCGCATTTCTCCCCCTCTTAAAGTTACTAAACTTACACTAAGGCCCCAATTTTTGTTATCAAAAACCCTTCCAGTATGTGCTGGAAGGTTCTAAAGATTCCTTTTTAAAGCCTTTTACTAACATAACCTTGGGGGTTAAAGATTTTTACAGATTTGCCTTTTTAGGGAGACCATTATACCCTTCAACTTCTGCAAAATTGCAGAAATCAGTGGTACAAATGACTCCCTTAACTCCACATGGTTCAAACTATTTACCTATTTACCTTTTTGGCTTCCTTTTATGCCCCTAGGGACACTGCTGAATTACATGACCCACCTAGGTCAGGTTTCCAGCATTTTCGGACTTATTTAACCTATGGCCAGTCCTTGCATTGGTATTTAAGGATTGGCCAGTTCTAATTATTTCAAACATAGCCTCTTTTAGTTCATTTTAAGTTAATTGCAGGACCAGCCTGCCTTATTACTATATTTAGCCTATTTAAAACTTAGCCAGTCTCAAGTTGAGACTTGGCTTGGGTAATTAAACCCATTTGCTTAACACAGGCTGGGCCCAAGCCTTTGCAGGCTTAGCCACCTGTGGTTCAGGGCTCAAAA
Organism: Nicotiana noctiflora; assembly: GCA_032618575.1. Classification (NCBI taxonomy): domain Eukaryota; kingdom Viridiplantae; phylum Streptophyta; class Magnoliopsida; order Solanales; family Solanaceae; genus Nicotiana; species Nicotiana noctiflora. Next base: position 56,829 of record JASVEL010000130.1, read on the forward strand.
TGAGCCTCGGCAAGTCTGCATTTTCAGACTTAGCCAACCCTTGCCTAATTCTTTTTTTAAAAACTAATTGCAGGACTAGATTGCTTTATTAATGCATTTAAACTATTTAATTAATGACCAATCTCAAGTTGAGACTTAGCTTGGGCAATTGAAGCCCAATTACTGAACATAAGCTGGGCTAAGGCCTTTGCAGACCTAGCCACCTGTGATTCAGGGCTCGAATTGAGCCTTGGTAAGTCTGAACTTGCAAACTTGCACCACTTGTTACACAACTAACCCTTTTAAGGTGGGCCAGTGTGCTGGACCTTGTAAACTTGGTCAATTTGCAAAATTGACCACTCTTTGGTCACTTATTACCTAATAGCCTACTTTTTGTTCATTGTCAGTCTTAAATCTATTTCAAAACTAGCCATTTCATGGAACCTAGCACTAACAGCTATTACCAATCCCCTAAGGTTGATCAGTGTTAATCAAATAATCATACCAACAAGAACTACTGAAAACTCAGTTATTTTCAACATGTTTTGCATACAGAGCCACATAAGACCAAACAATATGCATCAATCAACCAAAACTCAGAAAGGGAAATTTGATATGGTTGAATCTTAGTTAATCAATTAACATTATCCAATTCATGTGACAAAATGTCAAACTCATGTCAATCTAGACTTAGTTACCACTAGCTCAGGTCAGATGACAATTGAAAAGCTTCAAAAACCTTTAAGGTTAATGATCATAGACATGCACAGAAGCTAAACTCTCACAAACAATTAGTAATAGATGAAGCAGGATTCATTTAGACCCAAGGACCACAGAATAGTATAGACATGCTAACCAGGATCTATTTTCGAGTACTAATCCTAACTTTGATATATATAAGATGGAAAATAAAGCAGAAAGGAGTCATGGGGAAACAATGAGGAGGAATCCTAACATCTATCATGCCAAGTAATAGAAGAAGAAACAAAATCAGATGATCATGCTTATGATGGAATAGAAAAGGTGGTATAGGCCAACTATAATCAAATCATGGTTGAGATGAAAAGGGAAAAGATGAAATAGAACAAACTCAAATATGAGGCTAATCTGTTAGTCCTAACACTGTAACCAAACATGAGACAGACCAGAAGAGACTCATTCAAACCTATTGAAAGCTAAATAAAGATGGACTAATGCAGACTAAGAGTCACAGCTTAAACATGTAAAGGTGATATCGAAGACCAAGAGAGACATTTATAGACAAAGGTGAAAAACATACAGAAGAGACTCAATATGAAGAAAGGAAAGATGACAGAGTATGCCAGACAAATAAAAGAGAAGTTATGCTATAGGAATCAAAACAGATCAACACTTTATGACTTAATCGATAATGAAGAGAAAAAGAGAATCAAAGCTACTTTTGACTTACTAAACATATGAGAGAATGAGAGATAAACAAAAAATCAACAGTCATGAATCAAAAACCCCAAATCAGAAATAAAAGAGAACAGACAAGATCTTTGAACTCAGACGAAAGAAATCATGATAGATAGAACAAAAATAGCAAACAGAAACCCTAGCACTAACATGCTCAAAGAAACAACGGCAAGATATAGGAGATGAACACATGTAATCAAGGAAACAGACAAGAGTGAAATATGAAATATAGGGTAGATGAACAGAAACGGGAAAGGGAACAAAGAAAAACCCTAAAACTAACATGTAAAGCACAGAGTCAGAAAAGACATGCAAAACATGAAAACATGAAGAACAAACAAAGAGAAAATTAAACACAGAGGGGAAAAGGACTTAGCTTTGCGAGGTATGTCCCCCAAGCTTTCTTATTTTCTTTTTCTTCTTTTCTTTTTCAGTCTTCCAGACTCTTTTTCTTATTCTCTTTTTTCGTTTTTCTTTTTTCTCATTTTCCCTTCTATTTTTCTTGTTAGGCTTCAAGACGAAGCCTTTATGGATTTTTGGTTGCAGAGGGATGTTTGGGGAGGGTGAAAGAGTGGATCTTGAAAGGGTTTGAAGTTCCGAGTCGCCGGAGTTAGGTTTCTGGCGACCCTTTTTGGGATATTCGAGAAGCTCCGGGGAGATTCGAGGGAGGTGAGTGGCATGGTTGGGTAGATCGGACCGAGACGGTCCTTTTGACGTTGGTTTGGTAGGGTGGTTCATACTTTGGGTGGTCACCGGTGGTAGATTCTGGTGACCGGAGTTCTGGAGAAGGGGCCTGTTTTAGGGTTTCCTAAGGTTTGATGGGGTGAAGAAGAAGGAGAAGAAGTGAATGGGAGAGGAGAAGGGTTGGGAGTGGCCGGTGACTACCGTGGAGGGTGGCGGCCGCCAAGGCCGGCTAGGGTTTCATGAAGGTTGACGGAGAAGAAGGTGAAGGAGAAGAGAGAAATAGGGGGCGGCTAGGTTTTAGGAAATATGTAAAATGGCCGAAATTCTCAGACCAAAGCTGTTTATAGGCTGTATGACTAAGGTAATCTGGGCCGTTGATCTGATGAAGATCAACGGTTCAGACCAAGCGTTACTAAAACGACGCCGTTTAGCTACTTATGTGTTACAACCCATATCCACACACGTTAGTTCATTCCATAAGTTAGATAACACAAATCCAAGAAGTAATTATCCTTGAGATGATAAGAAGTTAATCCGATTAATCTTAAGTGATACAAGGGTGCATAAGGGTGATTAACAAGTATTAGAAGTTAAACGAATCAAGGATGCTATAACTCGTACTTTTGGGTAAACCTATAGATGCTTAGTATACTTAGGAGGTCATGATTTAAGGTATTTGAATCATATAATATCCGTATCATAATTCTTGAAGTCAAACGAGTTATAAAACAAAAGTCGACAAAAGTTGTTGCAACTTAGGTTCATAGTTTTACCTAAACTTTAGATCAGATGTTATTAAGTATTTCTCCCAATATGCTTGGAATTACGGGGTGATCTACCCACAAAATGGAAGATCTATGAGTCTAGTTTTCAACGCATTAAACGGTTTAGCAATACGACATTGGAATAGAGAGATATAGACATTTTCGTGAGATTGCACAAGCTGCTAGGTGCAAGTAGGTGAGTCACCTACTTGGTTAAATGTCGGCCCAAAAGAGGGAATTTCGGGTCAGATAAGCAGCCCATTAAAAGGCTTATCTTCTGCAATATATCCCTCTTTATATTTCACAAATAACCAGACCTAAGACCCTGCAAAATTCCTCCCAAAAATTATCCACAAACCCTAATTGATTTTTCCTCTCTTTCAAGTTCAAATTGGGGGTAAACACTAGAGTTTGAAGAACCAAGTTAAAGGCTGAGTTATCCAACAACAAAGGTGAGTTTACTGCTATATTTCATACATTTATTCTGCTGTAAATTCATGGTAATTCGTTATATACATGTAAGAACTCACGGGACGGTGATCGGAAGCCGTGAGTTCAAGTTATTCACTTGTAGCGGACTGTTTTGTGGACTGTTTGGTGTTGCTGTTGGGCTGCGTTTTTATTACTGTTTTGTGGAGTTTTGGAGGAGGCAGGGTGTGGAGAAACACCATATATATGTTGGGTTGTGGTCTGCTAGTTCTTCGTAATATTTTTGGGTCATTTGGTACGACTTTAGTGGCCGTCATATGTATGATGTGATTAGGTTGTGTGTGGACTGTTTTGGGAGGCTCAATATGTTTATTATTGATGTTGTTTAGGCTGTTTGGTGATTGTTTTGAATGGTGTGAAGTCATACATATAGGGGAGGTGCTGTCCGTTTCATCACAAAATAGGTTGTGATTGGTACATAATAGTTGCGACGCTTAAACGTTAATGATAATGTCATTTCTCCTATTGTAGACTAAGGAGTCGTGACGTTTGCATAGCTTGAGGTTGTGGCAGTATATACAAGGTATTTGTGGCTATCCCTTTCCCTCTTTTGCACGACTCCGATTAACATAATGTAATGAACGAGCTTCCAAAGATACTCTATTCTTAGAAGCTAAGCAGTACTTACACTGTTTCCCCACTTGTGGAACGATTGATGTTGATGTTGCTTCTCTTATTCTTATGTTATCAATCTTGTTGGTACTTCCCTGATTCCTATAAGGTTCATAGTGAAGAGTTAGTCCTAATAAGGTGTACATAGGATACCGACCTTACGTCACTCCGAAAGGTCTACAAGGTGTTTCCATGAGTCGAGCATGCATTATATATATGTATCTATTTTACTCTACCGAGCCGCGCTATAGTCGGCCGGGTACGGCACCTATTGTGCAACCACCGATCAGTTGGGTTTTACCGAGCTCCACATGGCCGGGTACGATTATACCGAGCCTTATAATGGCCGGGTATATTTTTACCGAGCCTATTACGGCCGGGTACGATATGATGATGATGATGCCCACCGAGGCGTATGTTTTAAAAGATTATGTATTTATACATATGTATCATGTATTTCATGTCAGTAGCCCTCAGAGGTACTCAGATGTTACAGGTTGTATATTCTCTATCCCTGCTCACATTGCTGTTCATATTTATGGTTCTCTGCCTTACATACTTAGTACTTTATTCGTACTAACGTCCTTTTATTTGTGGACGCTGCATGTCGTGCTGCAGGTCCTGATAGACAGGCAGGTGCAGCTCCACCATCACAGTAGGTTGTCCAGTTCGGCGGTGATTGGCGAAATCCCTTCTCGGACTTGCCTTGGTCTTGGTATGCATTTTTGTTATAGACATTATGGGTATGTCGGGGCCCTGTTCCGGCTATGTTGCAGCACTTATGTTCCTTTAGAGGCTCATAGACAAGTGTCGACTCATGTATAGTTTGGTATGCCTTGTCGGCTGGTTTTTGTTGCATAGTCTTTCATTTTAGCGTGGTAGCTTGTACCATATGTATATAGTTTCTTGATTGTCTGGTCATACCATGTTATGTAGGTTCATGCAATCATATTTTATTGTTGGTTGTTCATGATCCATGTCTACCATTTATATTGGTCTCGTCAGCCTAAAAGATAATAAAGAAGGTTAGATAAAATGTACGTTGGTGCTTGGCAAGTATGGTCGGGTGCTAGTCATGGTCCTCCAATTTGGGTCGTGACAAACTTGGTATCAGAGCAAGTCTGTCCTAGGGATTGTCTATGAGCCGTGTCTAGTAGAGTCTTGATTATGGATGTGTAGCGCGCCACATTTATAATCAGGAGGCTACATGACATCTAGGGTTGTTACCTTCTTCCCGAATCTAGATCGTGCATAGAGTTGAGTCGTAAGTGTTCGTCTCTAATATTCACCTTGTTTTCTTTCAGCAATGCCTTCGACTAGGAAACAAACAATTAGTAGACGACTTGATACAGCTGCAGGAGAGGGTACCAGTCAGGTGCCCCAAGCCAGAGCAGGCCAAAGTGAAGCTCAGAGTGAGATGTCGTCTCATACCTCATCTACTCCGTCTCCTCCAGAGGATATTAGGAGGCACCCAGCACCTCCAGCTCCTCCGTCTGGCACTATAGAGATATGCGGAGTGCTTTGCAATTATTGACTAGCTTGGTAGCTGCTCAGGCTCAGAGGCATAATATCGGTGCTGCTGATAAACCAGTTAGTACAAGAGTTCGTGATTTTATTAATTTAGACCCTCCAGTGTTTACCGGATCAGACCCCAAGGAGGATCCGCAGACTTTTATTGACCGGGTTCATCGTACACTACGGGTTATGCATGTTAGTGATACAGAGGCAGTAGAGTTGGCTTCTTATTGGCTACGGGATTTAGCGGTTCTTTGGTATGATAGTTGGGAGAGATCCAGGGGTCCGAACGCTCCTCCAGCTGTGTGGAAGGATTTTTCTGAGGCCTTTCTTCGTCACTATTTGCCAGTTGAGATACGACGAGCTAGAGCTGATAAGTTCTTGAACCTTAGACAAGGTAATATGAGTGTGCGAGAGTATAGTATGCGGTTTGATTCTTTAGCAAGGTATGCTCCCCATATGGTGGCCGAGATGAGTGATAGGGTGCATTTGTTCGTGAACGGGTTGGGACCCCATCTGATTAATGAGTGTATGACAGCCTCCTTGGTAGAAGGCATGAATATTTCCCGTATTCAAGCTTATGCCCAGACCTTAGAGGATCGTAAGCGCCAGCAGAGAGCAGATAGGGAGCATGATAGGGGCCAGCATAAGAGAGCGAGATTTGCAAGGTATTCTGATGACTTAAGAGGCAGCGCCAGGCCCCAGTCTTCGAGGAGTTCGGCGCCATCTGTAGCTAGTGCTCCTCCACAGTTTCAGAGGCCTTGATATGATCTATCCTATTCTGGTCCAGGTCAGAGTTAGTAGGTATCTATATCGCAACATCATAGGGATACTAGTCAGACGAAACCCCCAACACCACGTTGTGATCGGTGCGGCAAGGCCCACTTTGGACTGTGCCGTCGAGGTTCTGATTCGTGTTATTCTTGCGGACAACCTGGCCATATGATGAGGGATTGTCCTAATAGGGGAGGTGATGGTATGGCTCAACCGACTAGATCTGTGTCTGGTTCTTCCTCATCAGTTCGACCTCCAGCACGGGGTTTTCAGCAGTCGACAGGTCGTGGTAGAGGTAGAGGTGCAGGACCGAGTTCGAGTGGTGCTCAAAATCGAACATATGCTCTAGTAGGTCGACAGGATCTCGAGTCGTCTCCAGATGTTGTTACGGGTATATTATCTGTGTTTTCTTATGATGTATATGCGTTGATTGATCCGGGATCTACATTATCATATGTTACACCCTTTGTGGCTAATAAGTTTGGCATTGAACCTGAATTGATAAGTAAACCCCTTGCGGTATCTACTGCAATAGGAGATTCTGTGATTGCTAGAAGGGTATATAGAGGTTGTACTGTGATGATTTGTAGTCGTCAAACCTCGGTAGATTTATTTGAGTTAGAAATGGTTAATTTTGATGTGATACTGGGAATGGACTGGTTGGCCTCATGCTATGCAAATGTTGATTGTCATATGAAGATGGTTAAGTTTCAATTTCCTGGTGAACCCGTCATTGAATGGAAGGGGAACATTGCTACATCGAAAGGTAGGTTTATTTCCTATCTTAAGGCAAGGAAAATGATCTCAAAAGGTTACATTTATCATCTTGTTCGCGTTAGGGATGCTGAGGCGAAGCTGCCTACTCTACAATCTATCCCCGTGGTCAATGAATTTCCAGATGTTTTCCCAAATGAACTCCCAAGCCTTCCTCCAGAAAGGGAGATTGAGTTTAGCATTGATGTGTTGCTTGACACTCAACCGATCTCTATCCCTCCATATAGAATGGCCCGGTAGAGTTGCGAGTGTTAAAGGCGCAGTTAAAGGACTTGCTGGATAAGGGCTTCATTAGGCCTAGCACTTCACCTTGGGGTGCTCCAGTCCTATTCGTGCGGAAGAAAGATGGGTCATTACGGATGTGTATCGACTATCGGCAGTTGAATAAGTTTACTATAAAGAACAAGTATCCACTTCCAAGAATTGACGACTTGTTTGACCAACTCCAGGGTGCCAAGTATTTCTCCAAGATTGACTTACGTTCGGGGTATCATCAGGTGAGGGTTAAGGAGAAGGATATTCCAAAGACGGCCTTTCGGACAAGATATGGACATTTTGAGTTCTTGGTGATGTCGTTCGGGCTAACAAATGCCCCAGCAGCTTTTATGGATCTCATGAATACTGTATTCAGACCCTATCTTGATGTGTTCGTGATTGTATTCATTGATGACATTCTAGTGTATTCTCGTTCGGAGGAGGAACATGCGAGCCACTTGCGGATAGTATTACAGATGCTTCAGGATCGTAAGTTATATGCTAAGCTCGCCAAATGTGAATTCTGGCTGAACTCGGTAGCATTCCTTGGCCATGTGATATCTGACGAGGGTATTAGTGTCGACACTCAGAAGATTGATGCAGTAAAGAATTGGCCGAGACCTACAACACCATCGGAAGTTCGTAGCTTCCTGGGGCTAGCAGGATATTATAGGCGATTTGTAGAAGGGTTTTCCTCTATATCAGCACCATTGACTAAGTTAACACAGAAAGCTACCAAGTTCCGGTGGTCTAACACTTGTGAACGTAGTTTTCAGGAGCTGAAGGATCGATTGACATCCGCACCGGTGCTCACTCTCCCTGAAGGAACAGAAGGATTTGTGGTATATTGTGATGCCTCGGGTATAGGTTTGGGGTGCGTGTTGATGCAGCATGGGAAGGTGATTTCATATGCATCAAGACAATTGAAGAAGCATGAAAAGAATTATCCAACCCATGATTTGGAATTGGCTGCAGTAATATATGCTTTGAAGATATGGCGGCACTACTTATACGGCGTCCATGTTCACATCTACACAGATCACAAGAGTCTACAATACATCTTCAAGCAGAAAGAGTTGATTTTGAGGCAGCGTAGGTGGCTTGAATTACTGAAGGACTACGACGTCGAGATATTGTATCATCCCGGTAAAGCCAATGTTGTGGCGGATGCTCTCAGCCGTAAGTCAATGGGAAGCTTAGTACATATTGATGCAGGTAGATGGGGGTTGACTAAAGAGCTTCATCAGCTAGGCAATATGAGAATCAGATTGTTAGACTCTGATCGGAAGTGTTACTGTACAGAATACATGAGAATCATCTTTGGTAGCCGAGGTAAAAGCACGGCAATATGAAGATCCTATCTTACTACGATTGAGAGAGAACATTCAGCAGTGTAAAATTATGGCTTTTGAGATCGGAGGAGATGGGGCATTGAGATACCAGGGCCGATTATGTGTGCCGAATGTAGCAGGGTTGCGAGAAAAGATTATGAATGAAATTCATCAATCCCGATATTCCATCCATCCTGGCTCAACAAAGATGTATCATGATGTCAAGGAGCAATATTGGTGGGATAACATGAAAAAGTCTATTGCAGAATTTGTAGCCCAGTGTCCCAATTGTCAACAAGTAAAGATAGAACATCAGAAACCCGGTGGATTGCTTCAGAATATAGAAATTCCGACCTGGAAATGGGAGGTGATTAATATGGACTTTGTTATTGGATTACCTTGATCTTATCATAAGTTTGACTCTATCTGGGTGATAGTTGATCGACTTACAAAATGTGCTCATTTTCTGCCAGTTAAGACAACTTACTCGGCTGAAGATTATGCGAAGTTATATATCAAGGAGATTGTTAGGCTTCATGGTGTGCCGATATCTATTATATCAGATCGAGGAGCTCAATTTACGGCTAACTTTTGGAGGTCTTTCCAGAAAGGTTTAGGCACACAGGTGAATCTCAGCACTGCATTTCATCCGCAGACTGACGGACAGGCTGAACGTACCATTCAGACATTGGAAGATATGCTACGAGCATGTGTTCTAGATTTTAAGGGAAATTGGGATGACCATCTTCCACTCATAGAATTTGCCTACAATAATAGCTACCATTCCGGTATTAAAATGGCCCCATATGAGGCACTATATGGGAGGAGATGTAGATCACCAGTTGGATGGTTCGAAGTCGGTGAAACAGAATTATATGGGCCAGATTTGATTCACCAAGCCATTGAGAAGGTGAAAGTGATACGGGAACGATTGAGGACGGCACAAAGCAGGCAAAAGTCTTATTCCGATGTCCGACGTCGTGATCTAGAATTTGAGGTTGGTGATTGGGTTTTCCTGAAGATTTCACCAATGAAGGGTGTTATGCGTTTTGGGAAGAAAGGTAAGCTGAGTCCAAGGTATATCGGTCCGTATAAAATTCTTCAACGAATTGGACAAGTTGCTTATGAGTTAGAATTGCCATCCGAATTAGAATTTGTCCCCCCGGTATTCCATGTATCTATGTTGAGGAAATGTATTGGAGACCCTTCTCGAGTTGTCCCTATCAAAGATGTTCAAGTTACGGAGGATCTATCATATGAAGAAGTGCCAGTGGCCATATTAGATCGACAAGTCCGCAAGCTGAGAACAAAAGATGTAGCTTCCGTCAAAGTATTGTGGAGGAACAAGAATGTGAAAGAAATGACATGGGAAGCGGAAGAAGAGATGAAGTCTAAATACCCTTACCTATTCCAGAATGATGATAACAAGGATGTTGGTGGAACGCGCAAGATACATTATAAAGGTGAAATGGCTTTATGAGGTAAGCAATAACTTGAGAACTCTCTTCCTTAATACAAAGTGGTGATATGTAAATAATGTCCATGTCCATAATGCTTTGTGTAGCCTTGTGTGGTCATACTTTGAGCTTCACTTCTTGCAAATTTTGCTAGTGACCATTTTATAGGGGAAAATTGACCAAATATTTCCGTTGGAATCCACGATGATTTGGACTCCCCATAAACCCTTACATTCGAGGACGAATGTTCCTAAGAGGGGGAGGGTGTTACAACCCATATCCACACACGTTAGTTCATTCCATAAGTTAGATAACACAAATCCAAGAAGGAATTATCCTTGAGATGATAAGAAGTTAATCCGATTAATCTTAAGTGATACAAGGGTGCATAAGGGTGATTAACAAGTATTAGAAGTTAAACGAATCAAGGATGCTATAACTCGTACTTTTGGGTAAACCTATAGATGCTTAGTATACTTAGGAGGTCATGATTTAAGGTATTTGAATCATATAATATCCGTATTATAATTCTTGAAGTCAAACGAGTTATGAAACAAAAGTCGACAAAAGTTGTTGCAACTTAGGTTCATAGTTTTACCTAAACTTTAGGTCAAATGTTATTAAGTATTTCTCCCAATATACTTGGAATTACGGGGTGATCTACCCACCAAATTGAAGATCTATGAGTCTAGTTTTCAACGCATTAAACGGTTTAGCAATACGACATTGGAATAGAGAGATATAGACATTTTCGTGAGACTGCACAAGCTGCTAGGTGCAAGTAGGTGAGTCACCTACTTGGTTAAATGTCTGCCCAAAAGAGGGAATTTCGGGTCAGATAAGCAGCCCATTAAAAGGCTTATCTTCTGCAATATATCCCTCTTTATATTTCACAAATAACCAGACCTAAGACCCTGCAAAATTCCTCCCAAAAATTATCCACAAACCCTAATTGATTTTCCCTCTCTTTCAAGTTCAAATTGGGGGTAAACACTAGAGTTTGAAGAACCAAATTAAAGGCTGAGTTATCCAACAACAAAGGTGAGTTTACTGCTATATTTCATACATTTATTCTGCTGTAAATTCATGGTAATTCGTTATATACATGTAAGAACTCACGGGACGGTGATCGGAAGCCGTGAGTTCAAGTTATTCACTTGTAGCGGACTGTTTTGTGGACTGTTTGGTGTTGCTGTTGGGCTGCGTTTTTATTACTGTTTTGTGGAGTTTTGGAGGAGGCAGGGTGTGGAGAAACACCATATATATGTTGGGTTGTGGTCTGCTAGTTCTTCGTAATATTTTTGGGTCATTTGGTACGACTATAGTGGCCGTCATATGTATGATGTGATTAGGTTGTGTGTGGACTGTTTTGGAAGGCTCAATATGTTTATTATTGATGTTGTTTAGGCTGTTTGGTGATTGTTTTGAATGGTGTGAAGTCATACATATAGGGGAGGTGCTGTCCGTTTCATCACAAAATAGGTTGTGATTGGTACATAATAGTTGCGACGCTTAAACGTTAATGATAGTGTCATTTCTCCTATTGTAGACTAAGGAGTCGTGACGTTTGCATAGCTTGAGGTTGTGGAAGTATATACAAGGTATGTGTGGCTATCCCTTTCCTTCTTTTGCACGACTCCGATTAACATAATGTAATGAACGAGCTTCCAAAGATACTCTATTCTTAGAAGCTAAGCGGTACTTACATTGTTTCCCCTCTTATGGAACGATTGATGTTGATGTTGCTTCTCTTATTCTTATGTTATCAATCTTGTTGGTACTTCCCTGATTCCTATAAGGTTCATAGTGAAGAGTTAGTCCTAATAAGGTGTACATAGGATACCGACCTTACGTCACTCCGAAAGGTCTACAAGGTGTTTCCATGAGTCGAGCATGCATTATATATATGTATCTATTTTACTCTACCGAGCCGCGCTATAGTCGGCCGGGTACGGCACCTATTGTGCAACCACCGATCAGTTGGGTTTTACCGAGCTCCACATGGCCGGGTACGATTCTACCGAGCCTTATAATGGCCGGGTATATTTTTACCGAGCCTATTACGGCCGGGTACGATATGATGATGATGATGCCCACAGAGGCGTATGTTTTAAAAGATTATGTATTTATACATATGTATCATGTATTTCATGTCAGTAGCCCTCAGAGGTACTCAGATGTTACAGGTTGTATATTCTCTATCCTTGCTCACATTTCTGTTCATATTTATGGTTCTCTGCCTTACATACTCAGTACTTTATTCATACTGACGTCCTTTTATTTGTGGACGGTGCATGTCGTGCTGCAGGTCCTGATAGACAGGCAGGTGTAGCTCCCCCATCACAGTAGGTTGTCCAGTTCAGCGGTGATTGTCGAGATCCCTTCTCCGGACTTGCCTTGGTCTTGGTATGCATTTTTGTTATAGACATTATGGGTATGTCGGGGCCCTGTTCCGGCTATGTTGCAGCACTTATGTTCCTTTAGAGGCTCATAGACAAGTGTCGACTCATGTATAGTTTGGTATGCCTTGTCGACTGGTTTTTGTTGCATAGTCTTTCATTTTAGCGTGGTAGCTTGTACCATATGTATATAGTTTCTTGATTGTCTGGTCATCCCATGTTATGTAGGTTCATGCAATCATATTATATTGTTGGTTGTTCATGATCCATGTCTACCATTTATATTGGTCTCGTCAGCCTAAAAGATAATAAAGAAGGTTAGATAAAATGTACGTTGGTGCTCGGCAAGTATGGTCGGGTGCTAGTCATGGTCCTCCAGTTTGGGTCGTGACATTATGAGACTTAGACCTTCGACCCTTAGATCAAATCAAACGGACGACTCAGATCAAATCTCTCATATTTAATTATCACATAAAAGCCACTAATATTCTTAATCGTTGGATGTGAGGCAACGGACGGCTGAGATCCTGCTAATTTGAAGGCCACGGACCGGATCTTTTTCCAATGTGTTTGGGCCTTCAATTTCAAACTCTTTTTGGCCCAAATCAATTAACCCAATGTATTTTTTATTTTCTGATGCTTTAATTATTAAGTTACCATTTTTTTTCTTTTTCTTTTATAAATTATTAAAAAACTTAATCTCCTACTTATTCTAATCATCTAGTATTTTTTGGCAATTTTCTACTATTTTTTCCTTGATTTCCGCTACTAAGAGCTATTTTTTGATAATTTTCTTCTAAAAACTGATTAATTTAAACAAAAATTACTTAACCTATTTTTTTTAAATTTTTATAATTTCCAATTATTCAAACACACAAAATGTAGCTAATTTCATACAAGGCATGCAATTGCACTCAAAAATATATTTATTTTAATTTTGGAATTGTTTGCCCGGTGCAAAAAATCATGTGCTCACAGATAAGTCAGTGATTCCAACAATCTCGGCCAAAGTCGAAAAATACAAAACTAATTATTCGATGACTCTAATCAAAGTGAATACGCATTCGACAACATACACAATCAAATAAACAACACATAAAAATAATTGACCAAATAAAGGGTCTTTGAGAAGAAATGAAAACAGGGACAGCCAAAAAAAAAAGAAAAATTGAGAAGAATTCAATCAAGTTAAACTAAACAAATACACAAAACAAACAGATACCTAATTGAAATAAACATGAAAAGAAAATTACCTCAAAAGAAATCGAAATCGGACGGACCCGGCTCCAAAGGATTCGAGTTTTGCACCTTTTGAAGTAAACGGACTTTAATTGAAGTGTTTTTCAAACGAAAAACACTCCAATTAAAGTCTATTGACTTCAATTATCATTGATTTGGGCGAAATCCCTAGTTTTTGGATTCTAGGGTTCTAGAGGCCGTTTTTGGGGCTTGACTGGTTCTGGCACGATTCGAGCTAGGCTAAGGCTGGTAGGGGTATGAGGGAGGTCTAGGGGTGGCGTTGTGTTGATTTGGGAGCGATTGGCTTTGGTCGAGTTTCGACTCGAATCTTCGATCGAAGATTCGAGGCGTTCAAGGATGATTCGAGGTAAGAGGGTTACAGATTCGTATAGGGGGAAAGGGGAAGCTATGGTGTTAATTTGGGGGTCGGCGGCGTTGTTGCCGCCGGGTTTTCAGGCGAGGGGAGAGAAGGCGGCGCTAAGGTTTCGGGGAGAAGAGGAGTGAAGGAGAGAGGGGTTGTCTTGGGTGAATGAAATGGGAATATGGGTTTTGGGGTCTTGGGTATTTTTGGTAGGTTAATTATTTGGTTAATCATGGACCGTTGGATGGGGTAGAACCAATGATCCAGATTAAACGATGAGAAATGGGATGGCTTTAGGGCAACGGGTTTCCAGACGGGTTCCGGTTTGGTTTGGGTTATATGGTATTGAAACGACATAGTTTCATCCACATGCTACGTCGTTTTCCGTGATTTTGAAGCTGAAGATTTGGAACAGGTATGAGGTGCTTTTGGGCCTCATTTCTGATTCAATTTCTAGGCCCAATCGCGATTTTACTCTTTGTTTTGTTTCTCTTTTTCTTTTCTTTTAATTTGCATCATTTCAAACTAAATTTTAAAATCCTAAATTTCATTATAAAACAAAATTAACTTATCAAAAGTATTAATTAACCTCCCGTAACAATTAAACCCACATAATTGAATACCAAAAATAAAGTAAAATCACACAATTGGACAACAAATGGTAAAATGCACAAAATTCATTATTTTTTTGTGATTTTTTTCATTTTCATAAAAATAAAATTAACCAACTTCAATTTCAAACTTATACAAATTTAACATATTTTTTTTGTATTTTATATTAATTTAAATAAATAGAAATGCGCACACAAAAATACAAATAATAAAAGAAAAAAATAACAGAAAAATCAACAAAAATCACGCTCAACACAAAAATATTTTATTTTGCATTTTTGGGAGTAATTCTCATGTAGGGCAAAAATCACGTACTCACAATGGCCGTTATTGCCCGAAATACTGAGTTGGAGAGTCTTCTCCAGCAGCGGGAGGGGGATTGGACCTTGGTCGTGTGGCGATAGTGGAGGCAGCAGAGTTGCGTGCCAGGGTTGATGCCCTTACCGCCGAGCTCAAGACCGCAACAGCCGAGGTGGCTGTTCCTCAGCAGGCGGAAACCGTTGCCCCAGCTAGCGATACATCCCGCGAGGCTCACGACATGCTCGTATACGCTGAGGCGAGGCAGATCGTGCTTAAGGAGCTGTTGGCCGCCGGTAGAGCCACTGAGGCGGAGGTTGAAGCTCAGCGTTGCCTGCTCAGGGTTTCACGTAAGGCTTATGGGTATGACCCCGACTCTCCGGGATAAATGGGCGGTTCCTTTGTGGATGTGGACCAGCTGGGCACCAAATCTTGAATCGATAGAGTGTTCCGAGATGAAGGCGATGGGGACCGTGATGACGGTGCGGCCGGCGCGGAGGAGGGCGATGGGGGTCATGGCAGTTAGCTAGGATTTTTTTCTCTTTTTTTGTAATCGAGACCATCTTGTAACCTTGCAATTTATCAATAACATTTTTGGTGACTTCATGAGAACTGCTTATGTCTTTGTGTCTTCTTTTGTGACTTCTGTATTGTTCGGGGCATGTCCTTTTATTTATCATTGTCTTTCAGTAGGCTGTTAGGGCCTTAACCATTTATGCTTATATCGAAGGTAATCGTAGTCTCTTCTTGCATCATTAAGGCCTTAGTCTTTCGCATTTATTGGAGGTGACCGCAGTCTCTCCTCACGTCGTCAAGGCCTTAGCCTTTCGTATTTATTGAAGGTGACCGTAGACTCTCCTCACGTCGTCAAAGCCTTAGCCTTTCATATTTATTGGAGGTGACCGTAGTCTCTCCTCACGTCGTCAAGGCCTTAGCCTTTTGTATTTATTGGAGGTGACCATAGTCTCTCCTCACGTTGTCAAGGCCTTAGCCTTTCGTATTTATTGGAGGTGACCGTAGTCTCTCCTCACGTCGTCAAGGCCTTAGCCTTTTGTATTTATTGGAGGTGACCGTAGTCTCTCCTCACGTCGTCAAGGCCTTAGCCTTTCGTATTTATTGGAGGTGACCGTAGTCTCTCCTCACGTCGTCAAGGCCTTAGCCTTTTGTTTTTATTGGAGGTGACCGTAGTCTCTCCTCATGTCATTAAGGCCTTAGCCTTTTGTTTTTTATTAGAGCTAACCGTAGTCTCTCCCCTCGTCGTCAAGGCCTTAGCCTTTTGTTTGCATGAGTGGCTGTAGCCTTTCCTTACGTCGTCAAGGCCTTAGCCTTTTGTTTGAATGGGTGGTCGTAGCCTTTCCTTACACAATCAGGACCATAGCCCTTTGTTCATATGGGTGGCGGTAGCCTACCATTTATTGAGAACGACCGTAGTCTTTCTTCGCATCGTTAGGGCTTTAGACTTTCATACACTGGAGATGGCCGTAGTCTTTCGTATATTGGAGATGGCCGAAGCCTTTCATACATTGGAGATGGCCATAGCCTTTCATACATTGGATATGGCCATAGCCTTTCATACATTGGAGACAGCCGTAGCCTTTCATACATTGGAGATGGCCGTAGCATTTCATACATTGGAGATGGTTGTAGCCTTTCATATATTTGAGATGGTTGTAGCCCTAGTCCCTGTGATATGCCATTCATGCCGATCGTCGGTACACTTGGGGTATCAGATTTGAACCTCTTAAACATTTTCGAATATCCCCTTCGTCGCCTCATTAAAAACCTCTCCGAGAAAACCCAATTGGGACAAAACTTGGATAAGGGAAAAAGAGTACGGCTTGGGGGATACCCTTTAGAAATGGAAACGTTTGAGGTGGGCGATGTTCCAGTTGTTTTGGAGTATCTTCCTGTTCATGGTCTCTAACTTGAACGAGCCCTTGTCTGTTACTGCGATGATTTTGTAGGCTACGTCCCAATTGGTGCCAAACTTTCCTTCGTTAGGGTCTTTGGATGCCAGTGTCTTGGCCTTTAGCACCTAGTCGCCTATCTTGAGCGGATGGATTTTTGTTCTTTTGTTGTAGTATCTCTCGACTTGCTGTTTTTGGGCCATTAGCCTGATGTGGGCCATTTCCCTCCTTTCTTCGGCTTCATCTAAATCTTGTCGGTTCATGTCGTTCTCTTCTCCGTTTGCATGCAATTACCTTAGGCTTGGTTCGCCGATTTTGACTGGTCGGTCCCGTAGACCAATGCGTAGGGAGTTTCTCCTGTGGAGGATTTGGGGGTAGTCCTGTGTGCCCATAATACTTCTGGCAGCAGCTCGGGCTACAATCCTTTGGCGTCTTCGAGTCTTTTATTTAAAATATTTAGTAAGGTTTTGTTGGACGACTCTGCCTGGCCGTTGGCGGCTGGATGATATGGCGTTGAGAGTATTCTTTTGATACGTTATTTATCGAAGAAGTCAGTTGTCTTTTGTCTTATGAACTGTCGTCCATTGTGGCAGGTTATCTCTTTGGGGATGCCGAAACGGCATATAATCTTCTTCCAGATGAAGGCTATGGCCTCTTGCTTGCGGATCTGGGTGTAGGCGCGTGCTTCCACCCACTTGGAGAAATAGTCAGTTAAAACTAATAAGAAGCATACCTTCCCTCATCTGACTGGTAGTGGTCCGACTATGTCCATTCCCCATTTGATGAATGGCCATGGTGACGTGACTGAGTGGTGGGGTTCTCCTCGCTGATGTATCAGAGGGGCGAACATTTGACATTTTTCGCATTGGCAAATGTATTATACCGCATATTTTTTAATGGTGGGCCAGTAGTGTCCGGCCCGTATTAGACATCGCACGAGCGCTCGGTTGCCTGTATGAGCGCCGCAATGACCTTCGTAGACTTCTTCTAACACCGGCATCATCTGGTTGGGGCCTAGACACTTAGCCAGGGGCCCTCCAAAAGTTCTTTTGTAGAGGTCATTATTCACCAAACAGTACCTTGCTGCTTGTGTGCTTGCTTCTTTTTGTCGTGTGGTAGGTTTCAATCCTGCAGATATGATACAAATTGATTATGCTAGTCCCAAATCAGATGAAAGGGAGAGTACCTTGGTGTGGTCAATAGCAGAGTGTAGCAGGGTGACGGTGCTCTCTTTATCCAGGTTGGTGGCTGCCGTGGCCAATTTAGCCAATCCGTCTGCTTCACCATTGTGCACCCTACGAACATGCTCGAAGCGGCATTCGTCGAATTGGGCCATCAGTTTGCAGATCTTCACTCGGTATTTTTGCAGTCTCTGTTCCTTGACCTATAAGTCCCGGTGACTTGATTTACCACAAGTTGTGAGTCGCAATATAGGACTAGTCGGCGAGCTCCGTACCTGATGGCTAATTTTAATCCTGCAATAACAAATTCGTACTCTGCCTCGTTGTTAGTCATCTCGGGGCATCGTATGGACTGGCGAATGACTTCATCCATGGGGACTTTGAGGACGAGTCCTAGTCCCGATCTCGAGGCATTTGTGGCCCCATCGGTGTGGAGTATCTAGGGGTCGGTGTTTGGAGCGGCTTGCAGGGCTTCCTTCTCTACCTCAGGTGAGATTTTGACACTGAAATCAGCCACGAAGTCGGCGAGGACTTGTGACTTGATGGCGGTTATGGGGATATAGGTGATGTCGTGCTCGCTGAGCTCTATGGCCCACCTGGCGAGACTGTACCTGAAAGTTCGGGCTTGTGCAGGATGCTTCTCAGAGGGAAAGTGGTCACTACTCTGATGGGATGGCACTAGAAATAGGGTCTTAGCTTTCTAGAAGTCGTGACCAGTGCCAACGCTAATTTTTTGAGGTGTGGGTACCGAGTCGGTGTCCACCGGGGTTTTGCTAATGTAATATATAGGTGATTGCGTACCTCTTTCTTCACGGATGAGTACCGCACTGACCGCGACCTCTGATACGACTAGGTATGTCAGTAGAGGTTCATCCGGCTTTGCTTTTGACAACAATAGTGGCAACGATAGATATGCCTTCAGTTCTTGCAGGGCATTGACGCATTCGTCATTCCATTGGAATCCGTTGTCTTTTCTTAACGCGCTGAAGAATTTGTGGCATCTATCTGACGATTGGGAGATGAAGCGAGAGAGGGCGGCTATTCGGCCTGTCAACTTCTGAACCTGTTTCTTGCTGTTGAGTGCCTCGGGTATTAAGGCATCGCCTTGATCTGGTCGAGGTTGACTTCGATCCCTCTTTGAGATATGAGAAAACCAAGGAACTTTCCTAATGCTACGTCGAAGGCGCATTTCTCGGGGTTCAGCTTCATTCCGTATTTGTTCAGTATCTCGAAGGCTTCTCGCAGGTGGTCGATGTGATCCTCCTTCCTTGCCGATTTCACTAGCATGTCGTCGATGTAAACCTCCATGGTTTTCCCAAGTTGCTCCTTGAACATCTTAGTGACCGGCCTTTGGTAAGTAGCCCATGCGTTCTTTAGCCCGAAGGGCATCACCTTGTAACAGTAGGTACCTTGGTGCGTGATGAATGTGGTTTTCTCCTGATCTTCCTCGGCCATTAGGATTTGGTTATAGCCAGAGTATGCGTCCAAGAAACTTAGTAGCTCATGTCCGGCGGTGGCGTTAATCAGTTGATCGATGTAAGGTAGGGGGAAGGAATCCTTAGTGCAGGCCTTGTTTAGGTAGGTGAAGTCCACACAAATCCTCCATTTTCCGCTCTTCTTTTTGACCATTACTACGTTGGTGACCCATTGCAGGTATTTCGACTCCCCGGCGGAGCCGTTGGCTAGCAACTTGTCTAATTCTTCGTGGACTGCCTCATTAATCGCGGATGTAATGGGTCCACATTGAGACGGTGTGTGGCGATATCTGGCGATATCCCTGGCATGTCTGCATGGGAAAAAGCAAATGTGTCTGCATATTTAGTCAAAAATTCATGATACTTACCGGGGTCGGCAAGCCCGTGGCCGATGTATGCCTTCTTTTTGGGGTCATCATGATCTATTTGAACTAGGTCGAGATCCTCGACCCTAGCTTTGAAGGCTTCCACGACGTCTCGGTCTCTGATGGCATTGGTCGCCGGGTCCACTTTGGTCCCCGACATGGCTGATTGTTATGCTTCTGCACTCGCCCCGTTCAACTGCCGGGTGTGGGCGCAGTCTTGTGTTATTTTATAGCACTCCTGCGCTATGCGCGACTCTCCTTTAATGCTGAATATTCCCCATGAGGTAGGGAACTTGACCACTTGATACAAGCTCGATGGGACCACTCGCATGGCATATATCCATGGGCGCCCGATGATGACGTTGTAGGGTGTCTCCTGGTTCATCACATGGAAGGTAGTTTCTAGGGTGACTCCCCCCGTGAGGACGGGTAGGGTCACTTTTGCTGATGTACGCTCCAATGCATTGTTAAAACCAGTTAGAGTTATACAGTATGGGGTTATCCTGTCCTTGAGTCCCATCTGTGAGAGGACTCTTGGATGGATGATGCAGGCGCCGCTTCCGTCATTGATCATGACTCTCCTGACATCCATATCGATGATACGTAAAGTAATATCTAAAGCATCATAATGAGGGAAACACAAATCGTCGGCGTCAGAATTATCGAATGTGATACTTTCTTCGAGGTCATCACACCATTCTTGGGAGATGAACCTCTTCAGTCTGTGCGTGTTGGCGAATTTGACATGATTAATGGCGACGTCATTCCTTTCTCCAATGATCATGTTCACCGTACGTGTTGGAGAGGGTGGTTTTGGAGGTCCACAGGAGTGCTCTCGTCCGCGTGTAAAATTGACTTTCCCTTTGTCGCTGAGTAGCTCCTTCAGGTACCCTTGGTTTAGCATCCTGGCGACTTCTTGTCGTATGCCAATGCAGTCTTCGGTCCTGGGCCCTCGTTCTTGGTGGAACTCGCACATGACTTTTGATTTTCTTGTGGCAGGGTCTGATTTCATCTTTTGGGGCCACTGCACCTTGGTGCCCAGCTTCTCTAGTGCGTACACGATTTCTGAAGGAGAGACACAGAAGTTATGCAAAGAAAGAAAAGGGGGAGTACCTCGTTCATTCCTGAGTGGGGCGAGGTGGCATTGCCGAGCATCCGCATGGCGAGGGGGTGGAAGGGGGGACCTCATATAAGGTTGGTGTCGCTCTTTACTGGGACGAGGGGGAAGTTCCTGGCGTCCCTCGTGTTGTCGATCTCTCCTTCCGTCCGGATGTACGGTGGCTAGCCATCGGGTCGGTTCGTTGAGATCTTCCTCGTCTGCCCGTACCTCAGCGCAGTAGGCATTATGAATCTCGTCCCAGGTTGTAGGGGGATACCTCATGAGCCAGCTTAGCAGTTTTTGGTATCTCTGGAGCTGTTCCTGATGAAGCCGTTCTGGAAGGCTGCTACCGCCATGCCTTTTGACACGTTCGGTAGGCTCATTCTTACCTAGTGGAACCTGGCGAGGAAGTCCCTGAGGCCCTCGCCCGTAGTTTGTCTGTCGGCGAAGATGTAGTTTACCCTTTCTTCTGCCCTTTTAGCGCCGGCATGTGCTGTGACGAACTTATCCGCCATGCTTCGAAGGTTGAGATTGCTTTGGCGGGTAGTTGGGAATACTAGGTCAAGGCTCCCCCGATCAGTGTTTTGCTAAACCTTTTTAGCAACACTGATGGTACTTGTTCTTTGGATAAATCATTACCTTTCACGGCGGTGACATAGTGGATGAGATAATCCTTAGGATCGGTGGTTCTGTCGTACACCTTAAGGTTAGGGGGCATCTTGAAGGTCTTCGGGATGGTGTAGGGTGCGGCTTCTTTGGAGTAGGGTTGTTCTACAAACCTCCATACGTCCCGTTTGGGTAGCAGTTTAGGTGCTCTGGGGATCTTGTCAACCCTATCTTGGTGTTCCTTCATTTGGTCACGGAGGGCCTGATTTTCGCTTTCCATTTCTTCCATCTTCCTAAGGATGGATGCCAACGTGTCATCGTGTGTTTGTGTTTCGATGGGTTGGTCGTTGGTTCGTGTTCCTTCTTGTTCATCTGTTACAGTGGTGTTGCTTGTTGTTGGTGCTACATTCTCATGGCCTCGTGGTGGTTTTTCCACTAAGCCACTCAGGATGCTGGTTAATCATTCCTCCAGTAGCTTCTTGACCGCTGGGGGTGCTTCTCTTAAAGTGGATGTGTCTTTTTCCTGCGGGGTTGCAAGGTTCCTGAAGGGGAAAGGTGAGACTTCTGCCTCGGGTGTGACATCAGGGGTAGCATTGATGACAGTGTTACCACCGGCCTCGTTCATGGAACTCAGGAGGTTGGTAGTAACTTCTACCACAGCTTTGGATCGGGTGTAGTTTTCGGCCATTTTCGGGCTCTTTCCGATGATCGGATCTTGTGGATGTATACTACGAGTCTGATTCTCGAAATCCCAATAGACGGCGCCAAATTGTTTGACCCAAAAGCTATCGGTTGCTTTATGAGTTAGGGACAATCAAAGATTATAGAAAGGTTAAATCGGAATCAATAGTAATATATCTAAAGATCGATCTTTGGATACGTATATAAGTTGCTCTTGCAAGATTGTAGTGGATCTTGATGAAGTGTTTGAGCAAGTTAGCAATAGAGAGATAAAATAGAGAGAAAAATGATAGATCAAGAGAGAGTTGTATTATTATTGGCTAATAACACTTGCCTTACAAATGAGGGGGACCCTTCCTTATATAGAAGGATGATCCCCTCGCTAACACATTACATCATTTCAAAGTTACTATTCATACAATGAAGGTATAGGGGAGGGGATGTCGGGACGTCTACTCGGGCGAGCCTGCTGATATGCCCCTACGGTCGGGGGCGTACCCTTTTCATCATATAGACATGAGAGAGGGTATCATCTGACATCTATGGCCACATAAGGATGCGTGCTCGACCCGTTTTACATCCGAGTCGGCCATATGTGGAATGTGCTAGACCCGTCTTACATCCGATTCGACCCCATACACTAACCACTAGTGATATCACGATTCATAATAGAATTAAATAAACGGTAAAGGGTATGATATATTTCTTTATTATTAATAATACTAATCTTAAGGTACGAGCTTTGCACATATTATAAAGTATGTATTTCTTATATCAATAATATATCGTCCTAAAATTTTTTTAAAAAAAACTTTAAGCAAAGTGTTTGAGATACAAAGTAAGTTCATAAAATTGATAGAATGTTAATCTCACTTTAGTTAGTTCAATTAAAAAAAAAATTATGCATCATAGAAGTCCTTAGAATTATGTGTAATATCTTATAAAAATTGTTATTAGTTTCGTATCTAATATAAAAAAAAAAGTAATATAAAAATACTTTTTGCAAATAACATACATTTAAAAGTATAATCTCTTGGTCCATTTGAGATGTGGGCATGATAGATTTGCCTTATGGCTCTTAGAAAAAAAGGTACATATGATTAAAGTCTAAAAATAATTTATATTAAATTAATATTTTACAACAAACAACTAAATAAGTTGAAAAAATATAGAGAGTTCAATCTGTGGGAATATTTAAAAAAAAAGAAAAAGAAAAAATAACTAATGACAAATCATGTAGAATATAATTTGCCTTATACTGTTTCATTTTTATTGTTTTAGATTAGCATTTTCATTGATTTGACTCTCAATATGCAATACATGATTTTACAGCATTTCTCATTCTTTCATATATCCTAGTAGTTTTTTCAATTTGGAAAATAATTTTACTTTTATGATAATTTTAGAAAAATTGAATTGCATTCTTTGCTATTTAGGTAATTTAATTATTTATTTTAAATATTAAAGAAAATATTTTTTTCATCAATTAAAATCTTGCTATTAACTCATCCCAAGTTTTAATATTTAGCTATAATCACAATTTGGGATAATTTCAAAAAACTTTCCTATGAGATTCTCCTTATATCACAAACTTCTATTGCAGTTTGAGAACTATGCACACCTCTCTTATTGATAAAATCTAATAACATTTATGTAATGTTGAAATTGCCCTTTAATGGAATTAATATTAAAGATTATTTTTAATAACACAAAAATCTTTTCATGAGTACAAAATAAAAGTACTTGTACTTTCAAAATGATAAAAACAGGATTACAACTCTTTTATCTTATATACAAATTATAACCTATTCCATGGTTCACGTTGCATATTTATTTACCTAGATTGAATATTAATAGTTAGAAATAAAATAAATCAATCTTCTTTCTATTCGATTATTCTTTTTAATTTATTTATTAATATTAAAAAATTATTAATGTATGATAAAATTTTAAAACTATTGATTTTAATTAAGAATCCAAATACCCTAAATATGTCATATTACAAAAGACATTACAAGGAAAATAGTCTCAAAAAGTTATAAAAAGCTAAATCAAACATTAAAAACTTAATTTTAAAATTGAATCCTACGTTTTACATATAAACATAATACCTTAGACAAACTTGTCCAAAAATAAATTTGTAATATTATTTAAAATTTCAAAGAAAATTCAATTAACAAAATATTTTTACAATTATTGTTCCTTAATTTTTTTAATTATTCGAAGTTCCTCTTAGTTTTGACTAATATAAGGAGTATTTTACTTTTTTGTTATATATAGCTTATGTGTGCCTATTTTTAGTAATGCTAATTGGACGAAAACGAAGTAGTACAAATACAACTCCTTAATTTCTAAGTTTTGACTAGAAAAAAAATATTATAGTTTACAACAATTTTAATATTAATGGGCTTTAAATAAGGAAATCTCTATGAAAAAAAATTGTAATTGCTTGTAGAATCCTATATATGGAAAAATAAATATTCAAAATTAAAGTTGATTCCAATATCTCATTAATTAGGAAATTAATTAAATGACATTCCTACATATTAGAAAAATATTAAAATTACTATATTGTCCAGTGAGAACTCTACTTTTAAAAGGTAAAAAAGAAGAACGACATTTCACTAAGAGCCTTCTTGCCGTGCGTTTCACGTATTTTTTGTGCCTCTTAATAAAAAGTGTATAAAATTTAGAACAAGAATGAATTATGTGTATTTAGCAAGTGACCAAGAGATAAATCATGCAACATTCATTTAAATTTAAAAATAATTATTACATTGATAAAATGGTCAAATGGAGAATTATTGAAATTTATTTTTAGAGAGTAAAAAAATGCGAACGATAATTCGCTAAGGGGTTTTGTGCTTTTGATATATATATAGACAAACAGATAGATATAGACACATTTTTAATATTTCTTTGAAAGTTTTTCTAGAGTTTGATATTAGATTGTACATTTATATTTTTATATGTAAATTCTTTAGATTGGTACATTTTAAATGGGAATCTACAACCTTTATATAAACTAAAACTATAGTAGCGTAAAACAAATTAAAAATAACTATAGACACATAACGAAATCAACCTAAAGAAAACAAATTAATTATGAAGTAAATAACGAAAAAAATTATTTATTTAAATGAGAATCTACAACCTTTATATAAACTAAACCTAAAATAGTGTAAAACAAATAAATAATAACTATAGACACCTAACGAATTCAACTTAACATAATTAATTATGAAGTAAATAAGGAAAAAAATTATATAAGTAAACTCTTACTCGGTTCTAAATTACTAAATCTTAGAAGTTTTTACATAGTTCAGAAAAGGAAGAATTTTATAACCAAAAGTTTTGTTGATTTTAAAATAACAAATATTAGAAAAATAAATAAATTACAATTTTGTCCAATGAGAAATCTACTTTTAAGGGATAAAAAAGGCGAACGATATTTCGTTAAGAGCCTTCGTGCTTTTAATATAATATATACAACAACAACAACAACAACAACAACCCAGTATAATCCCACTTAGTGGGGTCTGGGGAGGGTAGTGTGTACGCAGACCTTACCCCTACCCTGGGGTAGAGAGGCTGTTTCCAAATAGACCCCGGCATCCTTCCCTCCAAGAACTTCCCACCTTGCTCTTGGGGAGACTCGAACTCACAACCTCTCGGTTGGAAGTGGGGGTTGCTTACCATCAGAGCAACCCCTCTTGTAATATAATATATACATTATATCAAAAAACTCCTTACCGTTACACTATTAAACAAAAATGTCCTAAATAGACAGAATAGACACGTGGTGTTGATTTTAGTCTCAAGACCATCTGGTTCTTTTTAACAACCCAAATTGGATCGAATGCGCTCCAACCCACATACTTGACATCCAAATCCAAATCTTGGTTTAACGAGCTCACAATTTTCACCTTTTCCATAACAAACTCGAAAATACTAAGATACTCATTCATATAAACTCAGATTGTAAAAATTGATTTTTAAGATGGGTAGTTTAGGAAAATTTACCTCAAGATTCGTACGTGTGGTGGTTATGAAAAGAAAGGCATCTTTTCAGTGTAATTTCGAGCAGGGTTCGGGCATTGTATCTAGCAATTATTAAAATATTTTTTTAGCGTAATTTCTATCAACTATTATTAACACGAGCGGATTTCTAATTAGGGTCATCGATTTTTATATCAATATGAGCATCTATCTAGAGGTCACAGGAAAAAAAAAAACCAATAAGGAAATCCGAGAATTTCAGTAGGGCTTAGCTAGGTTCTATTTTTAGGCGAAGTTCACAAAAAGGCAAAACCTTGATTTTTAGATCGAACATATTTCGAGAGTTAAATATGTTTTCTATGATTGAAATACTTTTATATGTCTTTAAGTATTTTGAATTGTTATTATAATTTATATTATTTTCTATGTAGTTTTAAATATATAAATTTTATTTCAAAATTTTTTGAAAACACTATATCTTAATTTACAGTCAAAATTAAGAAGTTTGATTCTCCAAATCCAAATGATGTCACATAGGCAGTGGCAAAGCTAGAAGCCCGGATACAAGTTCGACAAAACCTAGTATTTTTGCTCAAACAG
>JASVEL010000131.1:0-12397 GCA_032618575.1 Nicotiana noctiflora
AAAAGCTGCTGAGCCGACTCATAAAGTATCCCCCCACCACATGGGAGGAGATCCACAATACCACTGTGCCGAAGTACGAGTGGATGTGGACGACCTTAATGGACTGACCTAGTGGCTAACGACGATACAATCAGAAGCAAGAAGGGATCGACGTAACGACAGGCGACGTGAACAGCCCTCGCGCTTCAACAAAGAAAGGCATCAACCCTACATAAGATCCTCTCATCCACCACTGCCAAGGCACACAGAGGCACTACAACGACATATCGCTCCACTCCGTAATGAAAAAGGTATGCCCCATTTATTGTCTGCTCATAACTTTTGTGTGTCTCCCTCAGAAATAGTGTAACACTGGAGAAACTAGGCACCAAGGTACAATGGCCGCGAAAAATGAAATCAGATCCTGCCACGAGGAGGTCGAACGTCGTGTGCGAGTTCCTCCAGGAAAGAGGACACAAAACCAAAGATAGCATAGGTCTACGACAAGAGGCTGTTAGGATTCTGAACCAAGGATACCTGAGGGATATGCTTAGCGTAAAGGAAAGTCCAACTTCACACGAGGGCGAGAACAACCCCAAGGGCCGCCGAAGTCACCTTCCCCAGCACGTACCATAAACATGATCGTCGGAGGAGGCGACGATTCAGCAATCAACCACGTAAAGTTCACCACCACGCACAAAATGAAATAAATAATCACCCACAAACGATGTGACGACTTCGAAGAAAGTATCACCTTCTATAAGTCCGATACCGACGGTTTGCCTTTTCCTCATTATGATGTTTTGGTCATAACTTTACGTATTGCCGACACTGATGTTAAGAGAATCATGTCCGACAACAGAAGCGGTGCTTGTATTATCCATCCAAGAGTCCTCGTGCAAATGAGACTCAAAGATAGAATAATACCGCGTTGCATAATAGTGATAGGTTTTAACAATGTAATGGAATAGACCTTTTAACACTTTGACATTGTGAAAATGGCTAAGGCCATCGCCAATAATGAAGACCCCATTCGACGACGACAGATAACACTTCGACAACAGTTGAAGTTACAACCTACCGGCTAAGGCCATCACCAATAAACATTGACCCCGCTCGACGACGACGGATAACGCTTCAACGACAATTGAAGTTACATCCTATTGGATAAAAGCCATCGCTAATAAACGTCGACCCCGCACGATGACGATGGATAACACTTCAATAGCAGTTGAAGTTACATCTTATTGGCTAAGGACATCGCAAATAAACGTTGACCACAATCGACGACGATAGATTACACTTCAACAACAGTTGAAGTTACATCCTATCAGCTAAGGCCATCACATATAAATATCGACCCCGCTCAATGACAACAGATAACGCTTCAACAACAGTTGAAGTTACATCCTATTGGCTAAAGGCCATCACCAATAAACGCCGAACCCGCTTGATGACGATGGATAACACTTCAACATCAGTTGAAGTTACATCCTATCGGCTAAGGCCATCGCCAATAAACATCGATCCCGCTCAACGACGATGGATAACACTTCAACAACAGTTGAAGTTATATCCTATCGGCTAAGGCCATCACCAATAAATGTCGACCCCGCTCGACGATGAAAGATAACACTTAAACCATGCCGACCCCGCTGGAAATAGTGTAGTGCAGCAGAAACAGTGAAGGCAGTCACTTCATTTCCAGTTGTGTCCAATTGATTTTGTACTGTTGTGAGGAACCAACAAGAGTATCAGATAATTGTTTGGGTTCCTAGATCCTGAAGCTGTAGCAGTTCGCCTTTAGCTGGAATCCATTAAGGTTGCAGTATAATTTAAGAAGGTCGGGTTCCTTATCTGCTTCTTAATAGTAAGTAACATTTAATACCTATGAGGGATCTTTTTAGGTGGGCTTCAGGGCACGCACACATAATCAATCATTTCGTTTTTGACTCCATTATGTGCTTTGGCCTCCCGATTTCATGACCGTACCTTTTCCAACACCGACAATCAACTTTTTAGTACTCAAATAAAAAATAGAAATCTAATTAAGCTAAACCACTATATGAATTAGGCTGCCTCCCAAAAATTGCCTTAATTAACGTCATGGAATGACTTTTAACTCCTACAAAGCGCCTAATTTAATATTGTTGCACAACACAAAATATTTGTTTGACTAAGAACGTGTTTTCATGTATGGGATCCCTAATTTCCACAACGTCATGCCTTGTAGCCTATACTTACTTAAATGGATCAAACCATTGAGGCTTGAGTTTTCCGGGGAAGATCTTCAATCTCGACCGAAGCATGAGCACAGATTGACCCAACTCAAACTCACGTGCAGAAGGCCCTTGTAATGAAACTCTTTTGTCTTTCCCTTACGCACTTTTGCATTTTTAAGCAACTAAAACTCTTCAGGATCAATTCTCCTTCCAAAATCATTAACATTCGCATCAGTCCTCGACTCTATTAACATTGGTTCAACCATCGAAATAATGCATAAGTCCTAATAATGCATGGGAAGGTTAAGCGCCTAGTACATATTAAATGTGACTTCTTTATCATGCACTCTTATCTTTAGCTTGCATTTTTTCACATCAATAAGTACCCCTCCAATGGCCAATAATATTCGCCCAAAAATAATTGCAACCTCCTCATCGGCCATGTAATCGAGAATAATGAAACCAGCATGAAAAATGAACTTTCTTAATCGTATAAGCACATCATCAATAATTCCTTCAGGCATTGCTGATGGCCGATCTGCTAACTATATAGTTATAGTAGCAGGCCAAAGTGCCCCCAAGTCGAGCTTTTTAAATACTGACATTGGCATCTAATTAATACCTGCCACCAGACCGCACAAGACTATACCAACCTCATATTTTTCAATTGCCAAGAAATTTTAAAACAATTATTAGGATCCTTCAACTTAGAAGGGAGCTTACGTTGTATTGTTAGGACCCGGTGGCACTAAACACTTCTTCACAGCGGGAAAAATAAATGATCAACGAAAAATAAATGACACAAAGAATTTAACGTGGTTCACCTAAAATGTTTAGGCTACGTCCACAAACCCAGCACCAACTTCCACTAAAACTTTTAGTAGGCTTACAAAGAGAGACTTCTCCAATAGTTTGGAGGTACAACAATTTCCCGAGCTCTACCCAAAATAGTGGCGCACACAAAAGTGTTTCCCGAAAATACCCGACTAGTATTTTACTCACTATTTTGTCACTCCCCCTTTAGAAAAACTTCCTAAAGAAAAACAAACTCTCTCTTTCTCTCTAACTCTTATACTTGAGTTATTGAATATTTTTAGTGTGTTTAAAACAATGAGATGAGGGGGGTATTTATAGTTTTGAGATAGGGACCAAAAGTGCAAATCTCACCTATCAAGAAGGATCAATTTGCAATATTTCCTTCTTACCTACCTCACCTACCATCTATTGATGTCATTGCTTACATCAATAATCAAGTTGGAGGAAGCTTCTAACAGTATTCTGTCACTGCACTCCTCAGTAAGTGCCATTGCTTCAAGTTCTTTCAACCTTATTTTATTGGCAACAATATCTCTAAGGTACTTGGCATATTTAGCCACTTCTTGCAGCACTTACACCAAAAGTAGATTCAGACGCACCTGGCTCAAGATATCTAAAAACATTTTTTACTTGGACTCATATTTCAGTTTCGGCAAACTTTAAGGAAAATGTGGTGGTGGCTTTACCTCTATCTCTTGTTTGTGCTCATCATCTTTCTTTTTATCTTCTGCCTCGTTTTATGAATCAATCTTTCTAAAACTTCTCTAGACACATACTTTTTAGGTGGTGCCTCCTCGAATGCTCTCCCACTTCTCGGTTTAATTGTTTGCACTAGTTCAATGGGATTCTTCTCCGTATCACTTGGGAGGGCCCCACAGGCTGGTGATTTTATTGTGCAGCCAACTACCCAAATTGCCTCACTAAATTTTGAAAATTAGTTTTGAGTTGCATGTTTTAAATTTATAGCTTTTTCATTAAATAATTGTACTCTCCTCTATCCGATGTGGTGTCTTTTGAGGATGGTTGTTGTTTTCTTGGGGTCTTTATTGACTTTGAGTAGCTTGATTTCCACCATATCGGAAGTTCGGGTGATTCTTCCAATTGGGATAAGAGAGAGACTCCAGGTGCTGCAGATTAAAGTAAGGAATGCGGCTCACCACTAAGTCTTTGTATGATGCGTCTATGTGCTTGTATGATCACTAGAAGTGTTTGTCTCAGTACCTGGACAATCAGTGCAGAAATAAAATATAAGTACTAAATAAACTCGTACCCCAGTAAGTATCTTGTCTAACCTCGAAGAAGTAGTGATGCGAGATCGACTTGACGCTAACTAGTGGTCAAAACAATCAAATACATAAAGTAGACGGTATGAAACACAATACGTAACAACGAAAAAAATAAGCTTTACTAATAAATTTTCAAATATGAATTGTTACGAAATTGGCTGAAATGTTATAACCGGCTTTGAAGGCATAAAACCAATTGGTACCAATACCAAATAAATTCTCTAAGTGTTACGCACTAGTTTGCCGAGTCAAATAGTCTGATCTCATAGGAATAGTGTTTCACAATACTGCCGAGGCGAACAGTCCGATCCCCATAAGAAAACTCACAAGACAACTGAGGTGAATGACCCGATTCCATAAGAATAATTTACAACACAGGCGAGGCAAACAACCCGATCCCACAAGAGTAGTGTCTCTCTCTCTCTCTCTCTCTCTCTCTCTCTCTCTCTCTCTCTCTCTCTCTCTCACTTACGAAAATACATGCGAGTTGAGAAGATACGGAACTACCATTCATCAAATATTTCACAATTTTCTAAGTAAGAGACTTGGTCAATATTTAATTCTAGTCTCAATCTCAGTCATAAATAAAAGAAATTAAATATATTTGGATTAATTCAAATAGCGTATTTAAATCATGATGTGAAACTGGGTTTACCCAAACATAAATATGGATCTAGCTACGTATGTAACCTCGGCACCTCGCGTGTTACGTAGCTCCCACAACAAGTAGAATACAATAATTAATGCACCTAGGGAATAATTTCCTCTTACAAGATTAGGAAAGAGACTTATCTCACTTTCAAGACACACTACTCAGCTATTAAACCTCATTAGT
The DNA here is from genome assembly GCA_032618575.1 of Nicotiana noctiflora. Lineage (NCBI taxonomy): Eukaryota > Viridiplantae > Streptophyta > Magnoliopsida > Solanales > Solanaceae > Nicotiana > Nicotiana noctiflora. Next base: position 5,139 of record JASVEL010000131.1, read on the forward strand.
CGCCTGAAATCAATGCTAAGCAATTCGAAACTAGCAAAAGGCCATACAAACCAATCAATATACACTCAAAAAATTATAATTTAATGATTAGAGTAATTTTTTAACCAAATTCGGAAAGATTAGAAAAGTCACATGCAGGCCCAAGTATCGGGATTCCTGAAATTTTTAAACAAAAACGTTACCCATGACATTACGAACTCAAGTATATAATTTATTCCCAATTTCATAATCAATTTGGTGGTAAAATCCCATTTCTACCCAATACTAGGTTCTTCAACAAAAAATCTCAAAATTTCACAATTACTATATTAAAATCTACACATAATCCATATATTTAACTCATAATTGATGGAAATCTGTGATGACCCAAAGGGTTATCACCTGTTTTTATCACTTGTTCCACACTCCCGAGGTCTTGAAAATCTCATTTTAGGTTGCCTCGATTTACGTGCATGATCCGGGCATATAGCTGAAAAGATTTTGTGATAGAATATGTGAATTCTATGAGAAAATTGAAGAAAAATGATATTAATATTGATATAGTTGACTTCAGTCAACATTTTTGGTAAACGGATCCGGATCCGAGATCGGACAGTCCCGGAAGGTCCGTAGAAAAATATGGGACTCGGGCATGTGTCCGGAGTCGAATTCTGAGGCCTAGAGCCTAAGGTATGAATTTTTCTGTTAAATTATTTTTGCTGGAATTATTAAAGAAAAATGAATTAAATGGCCTTGGTATCGGGCTCGTATTTTGGTTCCGAGGCCCGGTACAAGTCTTAAATATTATATAAGTGCTTTCTGCAAATTTTGGTGACATTTGGATGTCGTTTGATGTGTTTTGAACCTTGAGTTCCAAATTTGAAAGTTATGAAACTAAAAGAATGATAATCATGAACTTGAGGCTTGATTTGATGAAAGCGATGTTATATTTGCGATGTGATCGCACGAACAAGTTTGTAATGTGTTTTTAATGTTGTGTACGTGTTTGGTTTGAAGCCCGGGGGGCTCGGGTAAAGATTTGATAGGCCGTTGTAGCAATTTCTGAAAAATAACATAGCTGTTTTTTCACCCAGCTAGTGTCTTCGCAAATGCGAAGAATTTGTCGCAAATGCGAAGGGGGCATGCCAAGGCAATGTTCGCAAATGTGAACTAAACCTCGCAAATGCGAGGCCTTCAGTAATCCGCCTATGTTCGCAAATGCGAACATATTATCGCAAATGCGAAGCCCCCAGTGTCCCAGCCCAGTTCGCAAATGCGAGAGCCACACACCCCAGACCTGATGTGTTCGCAATTGCGAACAAATGTTCGCAATTGCGATATCTGCAGCTGTGCAAATTTATACTTAAACGAATTTTCAAGCTCTTTTCTTCATTCTTTCAAAACCCAACACACCACACACGAACCCTCAAGAGCAAACTCACTCCAAAGTACTTGTAAGTCACTTTTTACTTAATTCTTTCAATTCCTAACAACATTAAATATGGTTTTCAATAGAAATCAAAGGTTTTTATGGTAGAAATTCTTGTTTTTTGGGTAGAACATAGGGTTTTCATGAATTGGGAAATTGGATCTCGAATTGAGGTCCGATTTTGAAACAAATCATATATTTGAATTCGGGAGGGAATGGGTAACCGGATTTTGGTCCGAACCCCGAGTTCCGACCACGTGGGGCCAGGGGTGTTTTGGGAAATTTTGGGATAAACTTTGAGAAACCATTTTTAAGCATCCAAACTAAGTTTTATAGTATTTATTAATGTAATGGAATCAATTGTAATTAGATTCGAACAAGTTGCAAGCGGAAATTCGAGGTAAAGCTATAGTGGAATGATAATTTGGACTTCAAGGCTAGAGGTAAGTGTTTGATCTATCCTAGCTTGAGGGAATATGATTATGTGATATGTGCTATGTAATCGAGTGTGGCGTATGGGCTGTGGTGACGAGCATCCATACACTGGCGTCTAGCATGACCATGAGTCGTTGTTGATATTAATTGTAGATGTTGTAAAGATGAATTATTGAACCCTTGCCGGGTTGTGGAATTGTATACTATTTTCCCTTGCCAGGACTTGTTGTAAAGTGTATTATTGCTTTCCCTTGACGGGACCTTGTTGTGATGATTGTTGTGCCCATTGCCGGGATGGTTCATGATTATTGTATTTCATTCTTTGCCCTTAACTGTGATTGTTATTTGGGTGAGGAAGAGTGATAATGCACGAATGGTGATGTCGTGCCTTGTTTTACTACTTTCGCACGAAGGTTAATGATGTGCCTTATATTATTGATCATGCACGAAGGTAAATGTTGTGCCTTGTTATTGATTATGCACGAAGGATCATGCTGTGCCTTGTGATATTGATTACGCACGAAGGGTAATGTCGTGCCTTGTTATTGAACCATGCACAAAGGATCATGCCGTGCCATGGATGTGAGGATGAGAGTAAAAGCACGAAGGATGATGACGTGTACTTTTATTTGCTTATTTGGTGAGGATGAGAGTAAAAGCACGAAGGGTGATGCCGTGCAACTATTTGTTATTCCTTGTTTTGTTATTAACTGTTTCCATTATACTCTGATCTCCACTGTTGATTAATAATTGTTGCTAACTGTTGAGCTTCCCTTCTTATGACATTTCTTGTTGAATTTGTTTACTTGATATCTCTTGTTATCTTCTGGTGTACATATGTATATATAATTGCACAGGTTTATGTGAGTGTCTGGTCCTAGGCTTGTCACTAATTCGCCGGGATAGGCCAGGCACTTACTAGCATATGGGGTCGAATTGTGCTGATACTGCACTTCTGTGCGTTTTTGCACAGGTCCAGGTTTTGAGCAGGAGTAGCTGCAACAGTAGGGTATTCGTGGGAGTCGAGCATTCCGAGACTAAGGTAGCTTGCAAGCGTCCGCAGGCCCGGCATCTCTTCTATTACTTATATTATTTGTTGTGGTCTCATTGTTCCGAGACAGACAGATTTATGTTATTTTCCTTCAGACCTTTATGTGTAGTATTCAGTAGTAGTTCGTGAGCTGATGACTCCATGTCTTGGGTAGTGTCATGATGGCGCCTACTAAATGGAAGCTAGGCAAGCCAAATATTAGTTACACCTCCATTAATTACCAATTTCTTATTAAGACTTATTATTAAAAACATATAAATTACAGCGGAATAATCAAAATTAGCGGAAAACTTAGTCAAATATGATAAAGAAAACCCAAGCATGATACACTACCCAAGACTGGTGTCACAATACTCACGAACTTCTAAGAATAATACACATAATTGTCCTGAAAGAAAATACAAGTTGTTTATCTCGATTACATGAGATAACAGAATGAAAAGCATAGATAGAAGAGACAACGGGTCCTGCGGACGCCTGCAAGGCTACCTCGTAGTCTCAGTAGTCGGAAAATCCACAAGTCGCTACTGCCGCTGCTGCTGTCCGTAACCTGTATCTACGCAAAAAGAGCGCAGAGTGTAGTATCAGCACAACCGACCCCATGTGCTGGTAAGTGTCTGGCCTATCCCAGCGAACTGGTGACAAGGCTAAGGACAGTCACCCCCTAAACCTGTACAGTTGCAATATAGACATATACATACAATACATTTATAAGAAAATACTATGCTCTGAAATAACAGTCAATAACTCACGATATCCAGAATAATTTAATCAAGAGAATAAATCTTACTTTCATGTCTCAATTCCTCTCTCATTTCATGTCTCGTGGTAGGCGTACCACCCGCTCCCAACTATCACAGTAATTATATCTTGTGGTAGGCGTACCACCCGCTCCCAAATATATCAATAGGCTACCGGCAACTATGGCCAATGCCAAGATTTAAATCACTTCGTGGTTGGCGTGCCACACGATCCCATTTCTTATTATATAAATGGTCGGCGCGCCACACGATCCCAATTCATAAATATATAAGTGGTCGGCGCGCCACACGATCTCGATTCATAAATATATATATTACCGGCATTTAGCCAATAATCTCTATATCAACAATATTTATAATTACCGATTTTTAAACCAATAATTGATAATAATTTCAACAATTTATCTTCATTACCGGTATAACACCAATAACACTTAATCAATAATTTATTCATAACTAAATTCCTATTCCTTCAAGCTAGGATAGAACAAACACTTACCTCGAAAGTTTACAAACGATTCAATCCGTAGCAATGCCTTTCCCTTTTGAATTTGACTCCAATCCAATCGTATCTATACACAATTATTGATATAATATCATCAATTCTACTTAACAAACTAGTTCATATTGCTAAATATGGGTTTTACAACATTCTGTCCGGAATAGTAAAAATCGACATCGGGCCCACATAATCGAAACTCAAGTTTCGAACCAAAATAAGTTCACCCAATCCTCCATGAGTTCAAATATACAATTTGTTCTTAAGTTCGACTCCAAAACGAGGTCTAGATCGCAAATTCTTTGAAAGCCCTAACTATACCCATTTCTCCAATTTTTCAACCAATTTACACATGTTTAAGCCTAAGAATTTGATTGATGTTGATGAAAAATGAAGAAGACAAGTTAAACAATACTTACCCAATAAAATTTGATGAAGAAATGCCCCAAAGATCGCCTAAGAGCTGTGGAGAAGAAAGGATTTTGTGAAAATGGGATAAAATCCCGTAAGTGTTCTGTTTTTGGGTATTAATTCACTGCCGGAAATTTACCCTACGCGATCGCGTGAACTGGGATGCGATCCGCGTAGAGGAAAGACTGGCCTCTTATGCGATCGCGTGCAAAAGGTTGCGATCGCGTGGAGAAAAGATTGGAAGCTACGCGATCGCGTGAGGGATGTTGCGATCGCGTAGAGGAAACTCACCGGACAGCCTATTTGGCCTATGCGATCGCGTGAACATGAGTGCGATCGCGTGGGGGAAGAACTGGAAGCTACGCGATCGCGTGAGGGATGCTGCGATCGCGTAGAAGAACTGGCCAATGCTGTGCGATCGCGTGGATGAGGCTGCGATCGCGTAGAACAAAATCCCCCTGCAGAAACAGCAGAATTCCTACTGTGTTTTCAAATCCAAAAACACCCCAAACCACCTCCGAAACACTCCCGAGCCCTCGGGGCTCCAAACCAAATATGCACATTAACTCAAAAACATCGTACGAACTTGCTCGCGCGATCAAATCGCTAAAATAACATCAAAATCAATGGATTGAGCCTTAAAACTCAAGAATTCTTTCAAATTTCATAATTTCCAAAATTTCCAATTTAAGGCCGAAATGCGTCAAACGACGTCCGTTTTCAACCAAACTTTACAGGAAGCGCTTAACCAATATATATGACATGTACCGGCCGTCGGAACCAAAATACGAGCCCGATACCAATATTTTTTTAATCAAAATTCAGTTTCATTTTCCTTAAACATTTTCAGAAAACAATTTAACAGAAAAATTCTTTTACCGGGGTTCTAGACCTCGGATTTCAATTCGGGCATATGCCCAAGTTCCATATTTTTCTACGGATTTTCTAAGACAGTCAAATCACGGATCCGGGTCCGTTTACCAAAAATGTTGACCAAAGTCAACCATATCAATATTAATATCAAAATTCTTCAACTTTTTCACATATTTCACATATTTCAACATAAATATTTTCCGGCTTTGTGCCCGGACTGTGCACGCAAATCGAGGCAACTATAAATGAGGTTTTCAAGACCTCAAAAGCTCGGAATGATTAATAAAACAAGTGATGACCCTTCGGGTCGTCACAATCTCCACCTCTAAAACAACCGTTCGTCCTCGAACGGACAAAAGAAAGAAGTACCTGAGTCAGGAAACAAATGTGGGTAGCGGCTCCGCATATCAGACTCGGACTCCCAGGTCGATGCCTCAGGAGGCTGACCTCTCCACTGAACACGCACAGAAGGATAACTTTTCGACCTCAGCTGTCGAACCTGCCGGTCTAGAATGGCTACCGGCTCCTCCTCGTAAGATAGATCATTGTCCAATTGGACGGTACTGAAGTCTAACACATGTGTGGGATCGCCGTGGTATCTCCGAAGCATAGATACATGAAAAACTGGATGCACGGCTGATAAGCTAGGCGGCAAAGCTAATCGTAAGCCACCCCTCCCACTCTGTCTAGAATCTCAAATGGGCCAATATACCTAGGGCTGAGCTTGCCCTTCTTCCCAAACCTCATCACGCCCTTCATAGGCGACACTCGGAGCAATACTCGTTCACCGACCATGAAATCTACATCTCGAACCTTACGATCCGCATAAGTCTTCTGCCTGGACTGAGCTGAACGCAATCTCTCCTGAATAATCTTGACCTTATCCAGGGCCTCCTGAACTAAGTCTGTACCCAACAACCGAGCCTCTCCCGGTTCAAACCATCCAACTGGTGATCGACATCGCCTACCATATAACGCCTCATACGGAGCCATCTGGATGCTAGACTGGTAACTGTTATTGTAGGCGAACTCTGCTAATGGCAGAAACTGGTCCCACGAGCCTCCGAAATCAATAACACAGGCTCGAAGCATGTCTTCTAGAATCTGAATAGTCCTCTCGGACTGGCCATCCGTCTGAGGATGAAATGCTGTACTCAACTGAACCTGGGTGCCTAACTCCTGCTGGACCGCTCTCCGGAACCGCGAGGTAAGCTGCGTACCCGATCGGAGATAATAGATGCGGCACTCCATGGAGACGAACAATCTCCCTAATGTAAACCTCTGCTAACCTCTCCGACGAGTGGGAGACAGATACTCTGGAATAAAGTGTGCTGACTTGGTCAACCTATCAATAATGACCCAAATAGCATCAAATTTCCTCCGAGTCAAAGGAAGTCCACAGTAACGAAGTCCATAGTGATCCGCCTCCCATTTCCACTCGGGAATTTCAATCCTCTGGAATACACCACCAGGTCTCTGGTGCTCATATTTCACCTGCCGACAATTTAGACACCGAGCGACATACGCAACGATATCTTTCTTCATTCTGCGCCACCAATAGTGTTGCCGTAAGTCCTGGTACATCTTCGCGGCGCCTGGGTGAATAGAATACCGCGAACTGTGGGCCTCCGCTAAGATTAACTCTCGAATCCCTTCGACATTGGGCACACAAACTCGACCCTGCAATTTCAATATCCCATCATCATCTAGATTTACCTGTGTGGCACCTCCCCGCTGTATTGTATCTCTCAACTCACGCAAATGAGGATCATCAAATTGCCTCTCACGGATACGCTCTAATAAAGAAGAACGAGCGACCGT
>JASVEL010000132.1:0-33663 GCA_032618575.1 Nicotiana noctiflora
CAGCAGCACACACTCAAAACAGTAGCACACACTCAAAACCAGCAACGATAATCAACCCAGGCAGCAACCAAATGGACCAACCAGCAATACGAATGACCAAAAGAACAACAAAAGAGTGGCAATGGTCGACAGTAGCAACACTGGACAAAAGAAGAACCAACACTGGACCAAACAATGTGCACAACAACAACAACTAGCGGCAGCACTCAACTACACCAACAGCTAACACTAGGACACAGCAGCAATACTCAATCGACCAGCAGCAGCATACACCCAACACAGCCAAGAATAAAGGCCCAGCACTACCAACAACACAAGAACAGCAACAAACCAGTGACCAAACTGGATCAAAACACACGAAAACAGCCCAGAAGCCAATGAAACAGTGACTCTACACCAATGAAACAGTAGCCTTTTCTCTGTATCTTTCTATATGTATTCTTGTATCTATTTTTCTTCAGGTGTTCTAGTTACTCTCAGGTTTTACTGTTTTTGCTTCTTCAGGTATTTCAATCTCTATCTGTGTATGAAACTTTTGCTCTCTCAGTGTGCTCTCTCAGGTGCTCTCTAATATCTGTCAATGTCTATCTATCAAATGTATGAATATGCTGCTGTTTTTGCTTCTCCAGGATGCTCTCAAGTCTGTCTCTATATCTGTGTGTCTGTGTATCTATCCAAAAATGTCCCCCTTATACATGTATGAATATGCCCTATTTATAGCTAACAAACCCTCCAGACCATCTGCCCCTAATTAACTATCACCCTGCCCATGCTCTCAACTCTGCCAGACCCACTGTCCCTGAACTTCCACTACCCCTTGTCCATGTATGGACTTTATTAATTAACTATGGTTTCTGCCCAGACAAGGCTAAGTGCCCTGCAGTGACAGCAGACTCCACTGTCCAGCTTCATGTGCAGGGCACCAGGGATATTTCAAAGATGCTAACACTTAATTTCTAGTCAGCTAATTCCCATCCTAAGTTCGGTTTCAATCAAACACTCCAATTCAATTCACAAGTGTTATTCACTGTCTGGGATATCAAACAAATCGACCTATGCAGCTAATCGACGACATTTAATCAACTACAACCTATAACAATGGTAACAAATCAATTATCCAAACAGTGATTCTGAAAGTCTCGGCAAAAAATGAAAACCAAATATTCGACGACGCCAAGCGAAACGAGTAACTATCCTATGACGAACACATTCGAACAATTAACAGAATACAACTTGACCAAATAAAAGTCTTTGGGGATGAAGAACAAAAACTGAAAAACTAAAGCACGAGGACAAAATTTAATTGATTAACAAATGGAATATGAAGAAATAAAGGAAGAAATACCATAAGAGAAGACCAACTCTGCATTTGAACGGACCCGGACCTGTCTTGGGTTCAATTCGAACTTGGGATTCAACTTGGACTTGGGTTCTTCGTTTTTGAGGCCAATGGACCTTAATTGAGATGTTTTCAATAATGAAAACATCCCAATTAAGGTCTATTAGACCTCAATTAGGAAGAAATCGGCATCTAGGGTTCATGGCCGAGATTTGGGGCTTTTACAACCCTGGTAAGATTCGAGCTAAACCAAGGCCGGTGGGGGTATGAGGGAGGCGAGGGGAGGCTATGGTGTGATTTTGGTGAGGTTTGGCATGAATGTCAAATTCCGGCGACCTTCGAACAAATATTCGAGACGCTCGAGCGATATTCGAGCCTAATGGAGGCTGGGATCGTGATGGGGGAGGTGAGGGGAAGGGTTTGGCATTGGTTTGGTGGCGATTGGCCTACCGGAACCGCCGTGAGGCGATTTCCGGCAGGCGGAGGAGGGCGGCGTTACACCGGGTGTTTGAGAGCTCTGAGGGAGATGAAGGGAGAGGGGGGGTTCTGGCTTGGGGGGGCGGGGTGTGAAATGAGGAATATATACTGGAGATGAGATTGAATCCTGATCGTTGGATCACTTACGATCAACGATCAGGATCCCCTCACTTAAACCAAACGACGTCGTTTGGTTAAAGCATAGGCTGAATGTATATTAGAATTAACGGATTAATCTGGGCCGTTGGATAATGAAATCCAACGGTCCAGATCAAGCATTACATAGGCTGGGGCTGGACGGATATGGGATTCGTTTGGGCCTGGGTTGGAAGAAATCCGATTGGGCCTGGCTTTTAGATTGAAATTGGCCCAGATCGGATATTATATGTGTATGTGTATATATATATATATATATATGTATATATATACATATATATATATATACACACATATGCATATACTAACCTATAACACCGCTATTTTTTACTACAATTAACGCACACAATTACATATCACTCAAAAAATGTGAATCACATGACTTCGATATCAAACACTGAAAATGCAAAGCCTAGCATATATTTTTTGTATTTTTTAATTTAAATAAATAAACGTGCACACAAAAGATAAAAATAACACAAAATCACACAAATCATGCCCAACGCGAGACTATTTTTATTTTTGAATTTTTCTGAGAGTACTTCTCGAGTAAGGCAAAAATCACGTGCTCACAGTCCTTAAATTCATGCAACAACCTTATCAATTCTTCCCGGAGGGGTAAATGAGCGGATATAAGCGATTTTTGCCTATCCGAACACTCCGTATGAAGCATTTTGGAAAAGTTTTGACCGAACCTTGCTTCGAAGGTCTCCTACATATCCCTGGCTAAAAGGGAATCAGGTCAATGTAGTTCGGGAAGTTCTGGTAGCTGGGACTACCATGCCTGTTGCGATCTCGCTGTTACTGCTGTTGCCGCTGTTACTGCTGTTACCACTGCTTGGCTGATTTCCTTGTTACACCGCGCTAAGCAACAAAAACAAGAAGCTAGACTAAGTTACAGTACTACAAGTTCTTATCTATCCTTTTTAACTTGATCTTGTCGCGCTCCTTGCCATCTTGTCTGACTTGGCGTTCCTTCCGATGCTTCGTCTCTTCTTACGAACTTGGATTCATGCCGAAGATTTCTGTTACATTCTACCGCTTTCCTCTACCAAATTAAACGAGATCGCCAGCTCCATTCTCCGGGCGGGCTCCATGACTTCAACTACAACTCCAACATTAAAATCGCCACTCCATTCTCCAGGCGGGCTCCGACTTCAGCTACGACTTCAACATTAAATCGCCACTCCATTCTCCGGCGGGCTCCCTGACTTCGACTACGACCTCGAAATTAAATCGCCACTCCGTTCTCGAGGCGGGCTCTGACTTCAACTCTACTTCAAAATTAAATCGCCACTCCATTCTCCGGGCGGGCTTCCGACTTCAACTACTAACTTCAAAATTAAATCGCCACTCCATTCTCCGGGCGGGCTTCCCGACTTCAACTACAACTTCAAAATTAAATCGCCACTCCGTTCTCCGGGCGGGCTTCCCGACTTCAACTACAACTTCAAAATTAAATCGCCACTCCGTTCTCCGGGCGGGCTCCCGACTTCAACTACTACTTGAATTAAATCGCCACTCCGTTCTCCAGGCGGGCTCCCCGACTTCAACTACTACTTCAAAATTAAATCGCCACTCCATTCTCCAGGCGGGCTCCCTGACTTCGACTACAACTTCAAAATTAAATCGCCACTCCATTCTCCAGGCGGGCTCCCTGACTTCAACTACTACTTCAAAATTAAATCGCCACTCCATTCTCCGGGCGGGCTCCCTGACTTCAACTACTACTTCAAAATTAAATCGCCACTCCATTCTCCGGGCGGGCTCCCTGACTTCAACTACAACTTCAAAATTAAATCGCCACTCCGTTCTCCGGGCGGGCTCCCGACTTCAACTATAACTTCAAAATTAAATCGCCACTCCATTCTCCGGGCGGGCTCCGACTTCAACTACAACTTCAAAATTAAATCGCCACTCCGTTCTCCGGGCGGGCTCCCGACTTCAACTACTAACTTCAAAATTAAATCGCCACTCCATTCTCCGGGCGGGCTCCCCGACTTCAACTACAACTTCAAAATTAAATCGCCACTCCATTCTCCGGGCGGGCTCCCCGACTTCAACTACAACTTCAAAATTAAATCGCCACTCCATTCTCCGGGCGGCTCCCTCGATCACTACTTCGAAATTAAATCGCCACTCCATTCTCCCGGCGGGCTCCCTGACTTCAACTACAACTTCAACATTAAATCGCCACTCCATTCTCCGGGCGGGCTCCCTGACTTCAACTACAACTCACTGATTTTCATCCTATCTTGATTACCTTCCTTCGCCTCTTGTACCATTTTCTTCTTCCTGCGTTGCCTCTCGGACCACCTTCTCTTCTGAATTATCCTGTCTTGGAATTGCTTTCCTTTAGGTCGTGTTACTTTTCTTCTGACTGCTGGGGATACTTTTTGGAACTGTTTACTCGCCTGCTGGGGGTGATGCTGCTGAGGAAGTATTCTTTGTTTCCTTCACCCCTCATTCTCTTCCTTCTTCCCCCACCTCTTTTGGGACTCACGCTTTTGCTCCCTCGAGCAAATTATGGAATGTAATACTGCTGGAGGAATCTCGAAGCCACTGTTTTATTTTCCCCACAACTGCTGGGGATGATACCGGGCTCAAAGATCACTCCGTCTTGTGTTGCTTTCTACACTTATCCTCTGAGTCTTGCTTTCCAGAAAATTTTCGCAACAGGAGAAAATTTTCTGCCCCAGTGTGATAAACTTCTGGACGGTATGCTTTTCTGCCGTCGGACCCTCTTTTCCTGCTTTAAATCAAAGAAAAATTGTTAGTTTCAAAATGCCGCGAGTGGTCGTGCCACTCTTGTTGAGGCCATTCTCTTTCAGCTGCTTGGCCTCTCTCGAACTTTGAGGACGACGTTGACGCTTGCTTGGGAAGATGCTTTTTCTACGAACGACCTCTCATCTTTTCCTTTTATTCCACTCTTTGGTTTGGTCCGACTCTTTTTAGCCGGTGATCTGTTGCGTGAAATCATCTTTCGGACATGCCACATGTGTCCATCATACTCCATAATTCTTGCGAACCTTCCACTCAGCATGTCAGCCCAATCTCACTATCGGAACGAATTCTGCCTTATTGCCTCGTTCCACGCCTATTCATTTTCATTATATTGCTTTGGGAGACTTGGTAGTAAGCTTTGAAAAATCAATTTTCGAAAAATGAAAGAAAAGAAAAGAATGTTGACCGCAAATGATAAAAGAAAAGGAAAATTTTTCTGAACTCAAAAATAGGAAAACTTATCTGAATGTGTGCCTGATCCAATGGTTATGCCGCGCCTTTGAGATTAAACTAACCAGTCTATTCATGTCAATCACTTTCGGATACCGCGTCCTGCTAGAGGTAAACGGATGTCCCAACCTTGTCTCATGCAGACATCTTGTAACCATCTCGTCCTGTCACCTCACAGTGCCCTTCGAAGGGTTTTCACTAATGAGATTCTCTCATTTCTCTCTATCTCCCGTCGCCTTAAGGTGCCCGTAAAGGTTTTCACCGTAAGACTCTCTCATTTTACTTTTCTCAACTTCCTTCGCCTTAAGGTGCCCGCGAGGGTTTTCACCGTTAAGACTCTCTCATTTATGCTTTCTTTCCCTGCGGCGGGGTATCACCCATGAGATTCCCTCTAGAGCGTTATCCCTTTTCGGCTTGTGCATCCTGGGTTCAATCGAGGGTCGGGATGTCACTCTTGGCTTTCGTTCACATGACTTGGCACTTCTCAAATACTGATCGAGAGGTCTTTCTGGTTCTTAATATGGTTTCCGCGCGTGAGGCTGAAGAAAGGGGTTTAGCCTCAACGGTTAGCTTATTACAACTTTCGGAATCCACACTATCTTTCCAACGAAACAATGACTTCTGCCCCAGTTTTGTTGCTTGGGGATTTTTTGATTTTTATTTTATTATGACCGAGCCGTGTGGCGCCTACGTATCCTTCTTGAGAAATCAGGTCGAACGTAGTTCACTTTTTCTTGTATTACTTCTTTGTTTCTTTTCTATTCTGTTACACGTCTTCATTGATGATTCCGAAAGAGGGTATATGAAAGAATAATTAAGGCTCAAATGGGGAAACAAAGGTTAAAGTGTTTGGGTAGTAGAAAAATTGCCTCTGTCATTTCATTCTCCGAAAAATGCCAAATACACACAAACGAAACTAAATGTTGACAAATGCATTAAAGAATTACACATAATATCTCTTAACTGCATCGGAATTGATAGCCATATCGGTGCATCTTCCCTCGACATCAGTCAGACATAGAGCGCCGTTGGATAATACTCTAGTTACCACAAAAGGTCCTTGCCAATTTGGAGCGAACTTGCCTTTCGCTTCGGCCTGATGGGGTAGAACTCTCTTCAGCACATGCTGTCCCACTTCAAATCTCCTGGGACGTACCTTCTTGTTATATGCTCTCGCCATTCTCTTTTGATACAATTGGCCGTGACATACTGCTGTCAATCTCTTTTCATCGATCAAGCTCAATTGCTCTAATCGGGTTTTGACCCACTCGTCGTCATCAATCTCAGCTTCAGCGACAATTCGGAGGGACGGAATCTCAACTTCTGCGGGTATTACTGCTTCGGTCCCGTACACCAACAAGTAAGGAGTTGCACCTACCGAAGTCCGGACGGTAGTGCGATAACCCAACAGCGCAAATGGTAACTTTTCATGCCACTGCCTAGACCCTTCTATCATCTTCCTCAATATCTTCTTTATGTTCTTGTTTGCTGCCTCGACCGCACCGTTTGCTTTTGGGCGATACGGTGTGGAATTTCGGTGTGTAATCTTGAACTGTTGACATACCTCTTTCATCAATCCACTGTTAAGATTTGCACCGTTATCTGTAATGATCATCTTTGGAATTCCAAACCTACAAATGATGTGGGAGTGTACGAAGTCCACTACCGCCTTCTTGGTCACCGATTTGAATGTTTTGGCCTCCACCCACTTGGTAAAATAATCAATCGTTACCAGAATGAACCTGTGACCGTTGGAAGCTGCAGGCTCAATGGGTCCAATAACATCCATACCCCATGCGACAAACGGCCATGGTGCGGACATTGTATGCAATTCGGTCGGCGGAGAATGAATCAAATCTCCGTGTATCTGACACTGATGGCATCTTCGCACGAAACTTATACAATCCCGCTCCATAGTGAGCCAATAATATCCTGCTCGAAGAATCTTCTTTGCCAATACGTATCCGCTCATGTGTGGTCCGCAAACTCCCGAGTGTATATCCGTCATCATTGTTGTGGCTTGACTTGCGTCTATACATCTCAACAATCCCAAATCTGGGGTTCTTTTGTACAGCACCCCTCCACTAAGGAAAAATCCGTTCGCCAACCGCCGAATAGCTCGCTTTTGATCTCCGGTTGCTTGCTCCGGGTATACTCCTAACCTGAGGTATTCCTTGACATCATGAAACCACGGCTCGCCATCCACCTCTTCCTCTATCACATTACAATAAGCATGTTGATCCCGGACATGGATATGTAACGGATCGACACGAACCTTGTCCGGGTGATGTAGCATTGACGCTAAAGTAGCCAACGCGTCGGCAACCTCATTATGCATCCTTGGGATGTGCCTGAACTCTACCGATCGAAAGCGTTTGGTCAAATCATGCAAACACTGACGATATGGGATAAGCTTTAAATCTGTGGTTTCCCATTCTCCCTGAATCTGATGTACCAGAAGGTCCGAGTCCCCCAAGACCAAGACGTCCCTGTACATCCATGTCCACCGCTAATCGCAACCCCAAGATACATGCCTCGTACTCGGCCATGTTATTGGTACAGTGAAAACGCAGTTGAGCAGTAACAGGATAATGATGTCCTGTTTCAGATATGAGCACAGCCCCTACTCCGACTCCTTTTGCGTTTGCCGCTCCATCGAAGAAGAGCTTCCACCCTGGATCCTTGGTTAGTTCTAACCCCTCAATCTGCAATACTTCCTCATCTGTAAAATACGTCCTCAAAGGTTCGTATTCGTCGTCAACGGGATTCTCGGCTAAGTGATCGGCCGGGGCTTGAGCTTTCATAGCCGTCCTTGTCACGTATATGATGTCGAACTCCGTAAGTAATATTTGCCATTTTGCCAACCTCCCTGTAGGCATGGGTTTCTGGAAAATATACTTCAACGGATCCAATCGCGAAATGAGGTACGTGGTGTAAGAAGACAAGTAGTGTTTCAGCTTTTGGGCTACCCAAGTTAGGGCGCAACATGTCTTTTCCAGATGAGTGTACTTGACCTCGTGGACTGTAAACTTCTTACTGAGGTAGTAAATGGCCCGTTCCTTCCTGCCAGTAAGATCGTGCTGCCCCAGTACGCAGCCGAACGAATTCTCCAGAACCGTCAAATAAAGAATCAAGGGTCTACCCGGTTCGGGCGGAACTAGTACGGGTGGATTTGACAGATACCCTTTGATCCGGTCAAACGCTTCCTGACATTCTGCCGTCCATTCTATCGCGGCGTCTTTCTTCAATAGGCGGAATATGGGTTCACAGGTTGCCGTAAGCTGGGCAATAAACCTACTGATGTAATTCAACCTTCCCAACAGACTCATTACCTCTGTTTTATTCTTCGGCGGGGGTAACTCTTGAATGGACTTGATTTTGGAGGGGTCCAACTCAATGCCCCGTCGGCTGACGATGAATCCTAGCAACTTTCCTGACGGAACTCCGAACGCGCATTTGGCCGGATTAAGCTTGATGTCGTACCTTCGGAGTCTTTGAAAGAACTTCCTGAGGTCAGCAACATGGTCCTCTTGACGTCTGGATTTCACGATCACATCATCCACGTATACCTCGATTTCCTTGTGTATCATGTCATGGAATACCGTAGTCATCGCCCTCATATATGTTGCTCCTGCATTCTTCAAACCAAACGGCATCACCCGGTAGCAATAAGTCCCCCACGGTGTGATAAAAGCCGTCTTTTCTGCGTCCTCTTCATCCATCAAAATCTGATGATATCCCGCATAACAATCCACAAAGGATCCAATTTCGCGTCCGGCGCAATTATCAATCAGGATATGGATATTAGGAAGTGGGAAATTATCCTTAGGACTTGCCTTGTTGAGATTGCGATAGTCCACGCATACCCTGATCTTTCCGTCTTTCTTTGGCACCGGTACTACGTTAGCCAACCATTCGGGGTATCGGGTGACACGAATGACTTTCGCCTGCAACTGCTTGGTTACCTCCTCCTTAATCTTCACACTCATCTCCGTCTTGAATTTCCGCGGCTTTTGCTTGACGGGAGGATATGCCGGATCAGTGGGTAATCTATGAACCACTAGATCAGTGCTGAGTCCTGGCATGTCGTCGTACGACCATGCGAAAATATCTTTAAACTCCATGAGTGTTTTGATCAATTCTTCTCTCGGATTGGGTTCAATATGGACACTTATCCGGGTTTCTTTGACGTCATCCGCATTCCCTAGATTAACGGCCTCGGTATCATTTAAATTCGGTTTGGGTTTTTCCTCGAAGTGACTTAATTCTTCACCGATTTCTTCTACGGCTTCATCATCGCCGTACTCTGACTCACTCTCGTCACTTCTTATTTCATGTGTTATTATTTCCAAACCCGATTGACTTTCTAGGCTGGGTTGATTAATCTTTAAGCACGCCATATCATTAAGATCAGTTGCAAGAAGGCTGTTCAGAAAAGTAAAAAGAAGAAAAGATAAACAAAATTAGACACGAAGGAACCAAATTTCATTGATGGGAATTGTACAAAGGGAAAACAAACCGCAAACTTAAATCAAAAATGAACAAAACAAACGGGATTTTACTCCGGGGACAAACCCCCAATACAAAATTTCGAAAGAAAAACAATCCAAAACAAACTACCAAGACTCCTTCCGGACAGGGAGAGGAGTAGCCTTCCAGTTATTCAATTTTGCCTTTGGTCCCACAAATTGTATCTCGGCGTGACTAGATCCTTCACCGTCCTCGAGCATACATACATCTGTGAATAGGTCCTCGAACTTCCTGAAGAACTCTTCATCTGGCCTGATCGTAGGACCGGGAATCTTTGTCGCTGGATGTCCTCTTGCTCCGGACCTGACAAAAGATTGGGAAAGGCGTGGAACAGGCTTTGGGAGCACCCATGTCTTCCGCTTACTCCTCTTTGCTCGCCGGATGTCCTCTGAGGTTGGCTGGAATCCCAAGCCGAAGGTTCCCAAGTTTTCGACCACTGATACCGGCTGTATGATTCCTTGCAGAGATGCACCTAGACCTTTACCGGGTACGAAACCATGTCGCAACATTTCATGCGCCACCATGACATCCGCAGTAATTGTTCTGTCGCCGGGAATACATTCCCCTTCCGGAACTCGGTGGGCGGACACCACATCGCAGACCTGATACACCCACGGCCCAACATCTTCTTCTGTTTCAACAAAGGGAATGATGGTGCCTGATTGTGGATCGTTCTCTCCGTGGACGACGATCTCCTGCTGGTCCCATTCAAACTTGACGAGCTGGTGTAAGCTGGATGGAACTGCTCTTGCGGCATGAATCCATGGTCGCCCTATTAGGAGGTTATATGACACCACCATGTCCAGCACCTGGAATTCCATAGTGAACTCCACTGGCCCGATTGTCAAGACTAGCACTATGTCACCAACCGACGCTTTGCCTCCTCCGTCGAACCCTCGAACACATACGCTGTTCTTGCGTACCCTGCCGATGTCTACTTGCAATTTGCCCAGTGTAGAGAGAGGACAAATGTTAGCATTGGACCCATTATCGACCAAGACTTTGGTAACCACCGCCTCTTCACACTTCACCGTAAGATATAAAGCCCTGTTGTGCTCAGTGCCTTCCTCAGGCAACTCGTCATCGGTGAAGGTGATCCGATTTGCTTCGAAGATCCTATTGGTGATCTTCTCCAAATGGCTCACTGAGATTTTATCCGGTACATGTGCCTCATTCAGGACTTTCATCAATGCTTGCCGATGTTCTTCGGAATGTATCAGCAAGGATAGCAATGATATTTGCGCCGGAGTCTTCTTCAACTGCTCTAAGACAGAGTAGTCATGCAGCTTCATCTTTTTCAAGAATTCTTCCGCCTCTTCATCAGTGACCGGCTTTTTCAATACTGCCGGAGTGGTCTTCCTTAATTCCGCAAGGGCAAAACATCTCCCCGAGCGGGTCAACCCTTGGGCTTCACAAACTTCCTCTTTCACCTCCTTTCCTCTGTAGGTCGTTGTAATCCGAGCATAATTCCATGGGACAGCCCGGCTATCAGTTACTGGCAACTGTGTTGCCGGCTGGATGATGAAGGGGTCCATTCGAACGCCTGCTACTGTCAAAATGGGCTTGATTGCTGCCCCTGGTACAACTATCTTGGCCGGCTTCACCGGTACTTCGTTCACACTTTCCTTTCCTGCTTCCGACTCTCCTGGTATGTCTTTCTTGCAACTGGGCGACTCATCACAGCTTGGCCCTTTTCTCGTTCTTGCCCCGCTAGACCTTAATCATCATTACAGTCTGAGAGGCTTTCTCCTTTCCTTCCTCCGCCCGTACCAACTCGATCATATTAGTCTCATGATGAGTTGGAAGCGGGTTTTGGTTGATGTTGGGCTCTGTTGGAGTCTGGACCTCGATCCTGCGGGTGTCAATGAGCTCCTGGATGGCCGTCTTCAGCCTCCAACACTTTTCTGTATCATGTCCCGGACATCCCGAGCAGTAGGCACAATTTACTGAATGGTCCAGGTTCTTCGGAAGAGGGTTTGGCAGCTTAGCTTCAACCGGATTCAGCAACCCTACCTGCTTTAACCGGTGGAACAGACTAGTGTAAGACTCTCCTAAGGGAGTGAAAGTTTTTGGCCTCGGCGCCCTGTCGCCCCTGAATGCCTGGTTCGGACGGAAACTCGCGCCCGAGGGGTTTCTGTAAGCTCTTGGGGGTGGATGATTGTTCTGGGGGTTTGGTGCACGCCACGGTGCATGAGCGGGAGGTGCAGAATATGACTGTGCATGGTGGACAGTAAAATGAGGATCAGGTGCGGGATAATAATGTTGCGGGTAGCTATATGGGTTGTGGGGGTAATTTTGGTGGTGAGGCTGGAGTGGGCTATATTGGGGTGCGGGGCCTCTATTTTTGAACCATGCCCCGGACTCGACGGCCGCAACTTCCTCTCTCCTCTTTTTCCCCAGTACTCCTCCAGTACCACCTTGGATAGCCTGAGTGGTGGCTTTCAGTGCTGAGTAACTCATGATTTTGTTGGCTTTCAAACCTTCCTCGATCATACCCCCCATTTTTATCACCTCAGTGAACGATTTGCCTACGGACGTTACCAGATGTCCGAAGTAGGTGGGCTCTAATGTCTGCAAGAAGTAGTCCACCATCTCGCTCTCTCTCATCGGTGGATCCACCCTGGCCGCCTGTTCCCTCCATCGGAAACCAAATTCCCTGAAGCTTTCAGCAGGCTTCTTCTCTAATTTTAGCAATGATAGGCGGTCGGGGATTATCTCAAGATTGTATTGGAACTGGCCGATAAAAGCTTGAGCCAGATCATCCCACGTAAACCATCTACTGGGATCCTGTCTAGTGTACCACTCCAACGCCGATCCTCCCGGACTCTGGCCGAAGTAGGCTATCAGAAGCTCGTCCCGTCCTCCGGCCCCTCTCATTTTACTGCAAAACCCTCGCAGGTGGGCCGCCGGGTCACCATGCCCCTCGTATAGGTCGAATTTGGGCATTTTAAACCCTGCTGGCAACTGGACGTCCGGAAATGGACACAGATCCTTATAGGCGACGCTGACCTGGTTGCCTAAGCCGTGCATGTTCCTGAAGGACTGCTCCAGGCTTTTAACTTTTCTGGCAACTTCCTCGTGTTCCGAACTTTGGAAGTGTTTTTCCGGTTCTGCCGGATTATCCCAGTGAGGTGTATGTGATTGTGGTTCAGGAGCCCTGAAAGTAGGCTCTGGAGGATAGTAAGAGTTGTCATGGATCTGAACATATGGCTCGCTGGCCGGCCTTTGCAGAGGAGCGGGTGGAGGTGCCACAAAAACGGGGGTGACTGGAGGAGGATTTGGTTTGGCTGGTGGAATGTGGGTGACATATGGATTTTCCCCCCGAAAGTATGGATAGCTCGGGGCGCTTGTTGAAGGATCGACGGGCGGATGTTCCAGAGCTGAGGCGAGAGTAGGGCGGTTTGGTGAAGACTGTTCCCTGGCCCAGGCCGGGTGCATCTCTGTTATCTGTTGTTTTAACCGGTCTACCTCTTCTTTCATGATTTGTAGCTCGGACTTTTCTTCGTCGAGACTCTTGCCAGAACTCGACATGCTTACTGTAACTGGTCCTTTGGATCTAGTACGGTAGTGATGGCTGGCCAGTATATTCTGTCAAACCAACTGCTAAACTTTCTGGAATACGCAACAAACTTGTTAGTTCACCGAGTTTGACAGATATGTTATAGCACGTTGGATGCAATGCACCTAACCAAATAACCCTTTCTACATGTACTCTTAACATGCGTCATTCCAGCCCTTTTTTCTTTTTCTTTTCTCTTTTTTTTTTCTTCTTTTCTTTTATCCTTGAAAGCCTTATTGTTATTAACCTTTGCATTCTTTTCCTTTTAGTGGTGGTCGAATCTTATGTGGATTGCCTACGTATCACGACCCCGCGTGAATCAGACCGAGCGTAGTTCTGGTAACAAGATTGTGGCAAAATTCGGTAACTTTTATATCAAATAAAACCGTGTAGTTACAAAACACGTCTTACAACAATCAGCAAAACAAAAGGAAATGCTTGACTTGGGAAAGTAAAGAAAATGTCAACTAGCTTGACTCAACATTTCAAAATACACTTTCAATCAAAAATCTAATGCCCTAAATTCCCTGGGGGCCCGCGAGGCATCATTCGGCCTTGCCGCGGGCCTTGGTGTGAGGTCCTTGTGCAGTTCCCTCAATTCTTCCATGATCCGGTGAACATAACCCATAGTTGAAGCGAAAAGGTCGGCGCGGGGCATTCGTTCACAAGCTAGGCACTTCATGGTGACATAGTGCCCGATTTCTCCAATTCTATCCTTGATCATGTCCCTTTCTCCGAGTAGCCGCTCTATTTGCTGGTTTTTCGCCCCCAATCTTCGAGCATTGTTGGTGACTTGATCTAGGAGCCTATCCACTTGTCCTTGCAGTCGGGCCATCAAATTGTGGCAGCGGTCGAGGTCTGCTCGGGCATCTTGGGCTTGCTTGAAAACCCGCTCCCTAAGGACAACATTTGCTTCCCTTAGGCTAGTGATGATATCAGTGTAATCTTCTTCCACCCGCTTTAGGTGAAGTGCATGTTGATGTGCCTCCTTTTTCCAGCTAGCACGGATCCTCGTTATTTGGGCTTTTGACTCGTCCAATTCTCTTTGGATATCGGTGACTTGGCTTTTCAGACCCTTTATCAATTTTTCGTCGGCCCGACTCCTCAACTGTCTGTCAGCATCTCTTTTCATTTGTTGGATTTGAGCTCTCAAGAAGTCATTTTCTTGTGCCAACTTCTTTTTGTCTCCTTCGTCGGTGGCAGCTTGCATGTTCTTTTCGAATTGGAGGTCCCGGACCTGTTGTTCTATCCTGCCAATCTTCGTCCTGTATCCCTCCTCCTTTGCTAACCAATCCCATTGTTCCCGTGAATCTTCCGTGAACTGTTGGACATGGGCTCTTTTAGAACATTTTCGACGAATCTGAAATCTTTTCCCGAACCACACGTTGTACTTTGGGTCCACCTCTCCCTTAGATAGTTCCCGGACCATGGTTTTAGGCTCGAGGAACCGACATTCGTGCCACAGCCTTCTAACCTTCTCTTCGGGGAAGACAACTCCCGGGCTCAACTCAATGGCGTACTTCCTTAGGTCTTGATCGGTAGGAATAACCTGAAACCTTCCTAGTTGACGTAATACACGGTGAGGGACATATGGTTGAACACTGCGGATCCCCATCAGAAGGATATAACACTCCTCGGCTGCCATATATATTACTTCAGTATCGGGTAACCACCCGAATGCCCATTCAATCTGATCGGCTTCTATTGAGCTCAGTCGTGCAAGCCATGCCTCGACGCCTTCAGGGAATACAGCACCCATCATCCGTTCTTCGAAACCCCTGATACAGATTTTTCCGGTCAACCCATGGTTCATGTATTGTGTTCGGTGATGGAGGTGTTCTTGCATCCATAATTGGAGTAACAGATTGCAACCTTGGAAGAAATTGCCCCTTCTCGGCATACAGTCAAGGCTCGATAGATTTCGGACAAAACCAAAGGGACCACCGTGCTGGTAGCCTTTTTGATTGCAACATCGGCTATTCCTACCAGACTTATCTCTATTTTCTTATCTTCGCGCGGACAAATCACAACCCCCAAGAATGTCGTTAGGAATGCTAGAATTCGTCTGGCCTCCCACTTGGTTCTATTCCCTGCGTGAGTCAGTCCAAGGTTTGACTCTTCAAAACCCCGAGGAGTGCCGTACCGTTGATATAAGAATTGAAGATCGCAACACCCTTTCAGCAGATCATCATTTTTCACCTTCCGACTAATGCTCAGCAAATCCAGAAACCCATGTGGAGATACCGGTCTTGGTGAGAGCAGGTATTGCCCTCTTAATTTCCCATTCAATCCTGCATAGCCCGCAATTTCCTCTAATGTGGGCGTCAGTTCAAAGTCAACAAAACGGAACACATTGCGGGTCGGGTCCCAGAAAGATACCAGTGCCTTGATGATGTCTTCCCTTGGCTCGATATTCAACAGATCAACCCAACCTCCCAAAATTCTTCCTACTACCTTTTTGCTATTGTCTTCCAAATCGCTCCACCATATACGGAGCTGCTGAGGGACCTCACTAAAGATTGAAAATGATTTATTCTGATTCGTGCTCATCCTGCACATTTATTAGGGTGATTTAAATAAGAAAACAACTTTGTTTTGCTAAAATAAAAAAAATCAGTTTTCAATCACGGCCTTTCAACGTCTCGGGGACGAAGGCTTTTAAGGCTGTGGGGTAAATTGATCAAAATCAAAATTGACCCAAAGGTGGCCGTTCATACGAAATTAGCCTTCCGGCGTCCCTTCCGGGAACATTCGGCTATTTTTGAAAACAGCGTCACCGACTTATTTAGTACAAAAATTAATTTTTCAAAAGGTGAAGTTGGACCCGATGGAGGTTGCCTACGTATCTCACATCCGATGAGAATCAAACCCCCGTAGTTCGGTTGTGACGAAACAAACGACATTATTTATTCATTTTACTAAAGGAGAACAAATAAGCCATTTCTATCTTAAGAACAAAACACATTTTTTCTTTTTTCTTTTTTTTTTTTTTTTTTTTTTTTTTTTTTTTTTAATCTCTAAAAGCCGGTCGGCATGCAAGTCTATAACAGATAAATGCGCAAGACAAACGGGATGCAGCAGGATAGTCTGTTCATTTCAGGTCACCTGTCCTAGACGGACCCAACCCCTGTGTTGAGTCCCCTAAGGCAAATGCGACATGATGCAAATAAACGTTTCCTACTAGGGATCCGGCATGAAGCTTTGTTATTCTAGGTTTAAAACCTGGGTTTACCTGTTCTAGACCTGGCTTACCCGAGCGGACAGCTCGAGCCGAGGAGGAGGCAACAACCCGGGAATACAGAAGCTTCGCCGGTTTTGCAACTTATCCAAACCTCGTTCTAAAGTGGGAATTAGACACTATACAGAAAAGAAGTCACACGAAGTGCACCCTTCTTCATGATTTAGAAGACTCGGAGAGGAGATTGGTTCCGGCACAATTTATATGTACAGTTCACACAATATCAAAGCAGTAAAAACAACATTTTGCACATTGATGCCAACATGTAAAAAAAATCGGATAATAAAATATGCCAAATACAACAATTATTCCGAGCTCGAATTCTAAAGATATCCCCAGCAGAGTCGCCAGAGCTGTCACACCTCTTTTTTACCGCACCCGCGAGGTGCAAAGAGTTTTTCCAATTAAAGGACAATCGAGGCGGGAATTATTTAATTATTTCAGAGTCGCCACTTGGGAGATTTATGGTGTCCCAAGTCACCGGTTAAATCCCGAATCGAGGAAAAGAATGACTCTATTTAACAGTCCGCGAACCAGAAATCCGGATAAGGAATTCTATTAACCCGGAAGAAGGTATTAGGCATTCCCGAATTCCGTGGTTCTAGCACGGTCGCTCAACTGTCGTGTTTGGCTTATCCGTCTGCTTTTTACAATTATGTACTTAGTGCAAGTTAACACCCCTTTACCGCTTTTATGATTGGTTGTGATTTACGAAAGAGAAAGTTGCTTAAAAATATGCTTTCGAATCACGTCACATGAAATGCACCCGGATCCTCAACATATTCTTATTCAACATTTCGGGGTTTGGATTTGGGTCACATGAAATGCACACCCGTATTAAAAAAACAAGGTACAACTAAGATATGCGCCCGGATCGACTACTTATTTACACTGTTGAGAAAGGCGTGATATTCGTTAAGAAACGACGCATCTCGAAATCTAAGCATTTATATGTACATTTATGACGGCTATGTGATTAGTGTAACTATTGGGCGAGGCGTACCTTCGATTCAAATCTAAAGCGAACTACATCCCACTGTATCTTACTTAAGAGTTGATTCCAAATTACTTAAAACTTGCTACGAACCACATCACATGAAATGCACCTGTGGTTCTTAACACGCTTTGTTTATTCTTGCCCAAAATTGGGGTCGGGTCACATGAAATGCACCCCCGACTCTTTTTAATCTAATTACGTCATTCCGTTGAGTAACAACTCCCTAGCTAATCTTGCTTGTAACATAAGGTCTATCATTTAACAGGTTTGGAGATTACACACATGAGTAGGGAAGATTGAACAGAGATACAACAGACTAATTCGGGTTTACGTGCATATCTAATGATAGTGTATCTTTGGTCTAGCTACATTTTCCATAACAAAACTAGTAATACAAATTTAATTAGACAGTAACAGAATGTAATCAAGCATAGACTTTGGACGACTACATGATTCAACAGACTTCAAACATAAACTTCAGGCTTCATTCTTTTTGAACCAGGGAATTACAATAACAGAGATGTGTACCTGGAATGTGAAAGAACAAAGAAGAGTGAGCGATGGTAATGCCGCAACAGTAACAGGAACAGCAACAGCAACAACTCCACACCAAAACAAATGGTGAACCAGCTAATAACCCCAACAACCCAAACAGTGATCAAATTCTTCAACTTTACCAACTAATGGACTAATGGAACAGTAATGGCCAGGCAGCAATCAAATGGCCATTACAGTTAAGTAGCACAGCCACAAAATAATGAAACCACAGCAACAACCAAACCAGGCAGCAAACTATAGATCGGCCAGCAACCAAAATGACCAAGAGCAATAAACTACTGACCAACAGCCTCAATTGAACACCACAGCAACAACAATAAAGACTAATAGCAATATTTGAACCAAGCAGTAACAGCACACAGCCAGGCAGCAATCAAAAGACCAAACCCCAGGCAAGCAAACACTAACAGACCAGCCACCAATAGACCAAAAGCAACCCCAAACAACCAGGCAGCAATATCAGCACACACGACCACAACCAGTGGCAGTAGCCACAATAACACAGCAACAACAACTGACAGAAGAACCAGCCAGACAGTAGCCAAGAAAACTCGATGAAACAGTGATTCCAAACCAATGAAAACAGTAGCCTTTCTCTGTATCTTCCTATATGTGTATCCTTGTATCTATTTTTCTTCAGGTGCTCTAGTTACTCTCAGGTATCCTCTCAAGTGTCTATATGTATCTATGAATATTTGCTCTCCAGGTACTGTTTGTGCTCTCCCAGATGCTCTCAAAATCTCTCAATGTATCCCCCTTATAGGTGCAGTTTGATGCTATATTTATAGCTAAAAGTCCCTCCAGAACACCTGCCCCTAAGGTTACCATCACCCTGCCCACTCCCAACTCTGCCAGACCCATCAAAATCCCTGCTACTGTCCAAAGGTATGGACTCCAGCATTAAACAATGAGGCTGGTGGCAGGGACCTCAGTGGGGATGCCCTGCTGTGCTCAGTTCCACTAGCCCTTGTGATTAAACAATTAACCTATTAACTACAACCAATTATCCCCCTTTAATCTGAATCAAACAGTAACAAGTTCTACACCAGTGAATTGCATCAGGCAGATTCAAGGGATTAATATTACGAACTGTTTCCCTGACGACTTTAATCACATTGAACCTATGATTCATCTTAACAACTAAAAACAGAGGGAATTGGCCAAATAAAAGGCCTCAAAGGAGGAGAACAAATCGATTGTTATGAGAAATGAGAAGCATGCTAGATGAGAATTGAAACAATGAATAAATCAACACACATATTCACAAAAATCGAATTAAATTGACCAAAGAAGGAATGAATACCTCATAAGGAAACTGCCGACCAAGCTTCGAGCTAAGACTCGGAATTATTGAAGCCAAACGGGCTTTAATCAAGATGTTCTCGATTGAGAACACCTGGACTAAAGTCCCTTGGACTTCAATTGCGGCTAACCCGGCTTGAATTGAGTTACTTCAAAAATTAGGGTTCTTGGGCTCGGATTTGGGGCTTTTGTATTTTTGGTTAGATTCGAAGCAAACCAATGTCAATGGGAGTGTGGGGGAGGTGTGGGGAGACTGTGGTGTGAATTTGGGGTGATTTGGCATAGGTTCGAGTTTGACTCGAATCTTCAAATGAAGATTCGAGGAGCTCCGGCATGATTCGAGGTTAGTGGAGGCTGGGTTCGTGATGGGGGAGGTGAGGGGAAGGTTTTGGCGTTGGTTTGGTGGTGATTGGCCTACCGGAACCGCCGTGAGGCGATTTCCGGCAGGCGGCGCAAGGCGGCGTTACGCTGGGTGTTTGAGAGCTCCTGAGGGAGATGAAGGGAGAGGGGGGGGTCTGGCTTGGGGGGGGGCGGGGTATGGAATGAACCTTATATACGAGAGATGAGATTAAATCCTGATCGTTGGATCATTTACGATCAACGATCAGGATCCCCTCACTTAAACCAAACGACGTCGTTTGGTCAAGTCATAAGCTGAATGTATATTAGAATTAAAGGATTAATCTGGGCCGTTGGATAATAAAATCCAACGGTCCAGATCAAGTGTTACACAGGCTGAAGCTGGACGGGTATTTGGGCTGAATTAGAAGAAATCCGTTTGGGCCTGGCTTTTAGACTGGATTTGGCCCAGATCGGATCTTCATGATGTATTATATGTGTATGTGTATATATATATATATGTATATATATACATATATATATATATACATACACACATATGTATATATACTAACCTATAACACCGCTATCTTTTACTACCATTAACGTACATAATTGCATATCACCCAAAAATGTAAGTCACATGACTTCGATATCAAACACTAAAAATGCAAAACTTAGCATATATATTTTTTTTGTATTTTTTAATTTAAATAAATAAACGTGCACACAAAAGATAAAATAACACAAAATCACAAAAATCATACCCAACACGAAACTATTTTTATATTTTTTTTTTTTTGAATTTTCTGGGAGTACTTCTCAAGTAAGGCAAAAATCACGTGCTCACACACACTTCCTAACGTATTCGGCAACTTCTTTTTTCATGGTGGGCCAATAATACCCGGTACAAATAAGGCATCGGACGAGGACGCGATTTACCATATGGGTGCCACAGTATCCTTCGTGTACTTTTTCCAGTACTTGCCTGGTTTGGTGCGGTTCAAGGTACTTTGCTAAGTTACCGTCGAATGTTCTTTTGTAGAGAAAACTGTTCACTAGGTTGTACCGGGCTACCTGTATTCAGAGTTTTTTGGGCTTCTTTTTTGTCTTGCGGGAGTGTTACATCCTGCAAATAGGCTACAAATCGGTAATATCAATCCCAAGTTAATTTTATAGAATGCATCTCGATGTGGTATATGGCAGAATCAAGGAGGATGACCACGTTTTCCTTGTTGATGTTTTTAGTGGCTGCAGCTAGTTTTGCAAGGCCGTCAGCTTTGATATTTTGTGCCCTGGGTATTTGGTCGAGGCGACATTCATCGAACTCTGGTAGTAGTTTGTGACTTTCTGACTGGTACCTTTATAGCCTTTGTTCTCTAATTTGGAAATTCCTAGTGATCTGATTTACCACGAGTTTGGAGTCGCAGTGGAGGACGATTCGTCGAGCGCCATATTTGAGGGCTAACTTTAAACTTGCAATCACAACCTCATACTCAACTTCATTTTTAGTCATCTCGAGGCATCGTATGGACTTGCGAATTACTTCTCCTGTTGGGACCTTGATAACGAGTCCCAGTCCCGATCCTGAAGCATTAGACGCACCATCAGTATATAGGGTCTAGAGGTCGGTACATGTAGAAGCACATAGTGCTTCCTGTTCTACCTCGGCCAATATCTTTGCGCTAAAATCAGTAATGAATCTATGGCCCATTTGGCGAGCCTGCCCGATAATTTGGGTTTGTGTAGGATATCCCTTTTGGAAAATGTCATCACCACTTTTATGGGGTGACATTGAAAGTATGGTCTAAGCTTGCGTGAAGCTACGACCAACGCCAGAGCTAGTTTTTCCAGGTGAGGGTATCTAGTCTTGGTGTCAATTAATGTTTTACTAATAAATAAATCTTGGACTGCGTACCCACAGACAAGGACCATATTTATCATGACTTCAAAAACAGCCAGATACACCAGTAGGCATTTGCCAAGTCCACTTTGATGAGTAATGGGAGTGAGGACGGGTACACTTTTAGCTTTCTTAGGGTGTCGTCGCATTTATCATTCCATTGCAGCCCATTATCTTTCTTTAGCATGTTGAAGAACATGTGGAATATATCCGAAGATCATGAAATGAACCTTGATAGGGCAGTTATTCATCCCGTTAGTTTCTGCACTTGCTTCTTATTGGTCAGTGTCTACACAATTGCGTCTATTGCCTTGATTTGATCTGGGTTGACCTCGATTCCCCTTTGTGAAACTAGGAATCTGTGGAACTTCCCAGAAAAATATGCCGAAGGTGCATTTTTGGGATTCAGTTTCATCCCGTGCTGTCTTAGTATTTCGAAGGCTTCTTTTAGATGGCCAATATGGTCCAATTTATTTGTCGACTTTACCAGCATATCATTGATGTAGACCTCCATGGTCTTACTGAGTTGTCCTTTTAACATCTTGGTGACTAACCTCTAATATGCGGCCCCTGCATTCTTGAGCTCGAAGGGTATCACCTTATAGCAGTACGTCCCTTGATGGGTCATAAAGGTGGTTTTTTCTTGATCTTCCTCAGCCACCAAAATCTGGTTATAGCTGGAGTAGGAATCTAGGAAGCTTAGCAATTCATGCCCTGATATTGCATAGATAAGCTGGTCAATGTAAGGTAGTGGTAAGGACTCCTTTGGGCATGCTTTATCAAGATCGGTGAAGTCCATGCACATCCACCATTTCCCGTTCATCTTTTTTACCATGACTACATTGGTGACCGATTGGGGGTATTTCGATTCACTGATGGAACCTTTGGCGGGTAATTTATCAACCTCATCGCTAGCTGCCTCATTTATTGCGGCATTGAATTTTCTCCTTATTTTCCGAACTGGTGGATGGAGTGGGTCGATACTCAGCCCATGTGTGGCGATGTCCCTTGGGATTCCTAGCATATCTGAATGGGAGAAAGAAAACAGATTGGAATTGTTAGTTAAAAACTCACGGTACTTATCTGGCTCTAAGAGGTTGTGTCCAATGAAAGCCTTTTTGTGCTGTTGGTGTGGTCCACTTAGATGGGATTGAGCTTTTCCACGGTGGCTTTGCAAGCTTCTACAATGTCGGGGTCCCTAATGGCTTCGGCCTGCATGTCGAATTGGGTACCCGACATGGCGCATTGCTATGCTTTCGCACTTGACTCTCTTAGTTGTTTGGTGTGCGTACAGTCTTGGGCGATTCGCTAGCACTCTTGGGTGTTGCATGGCTCACCTCGGATACTGTATATCCCTCATGGGTTGGAAGATTTGAATACTTGGTAGCAGCTTGAGAGGATTGCTCGCATGGCGTATATCCATGGTCGTCCTATGATGGAATTGTAAGTCGTCTCCTGGTTCATAATGTGAAATGTTGTTTCCAGGGTGACCCCTCCCACGAAAAAAGGTAGCATTGTTTCTTCGGACGTCCGCTCTATTGCATTGTTGAAACCCGTTAGTGTTATGCAATGCGGTATTGTCCTATCTTCGAGCCTCATTTACACGAGGACTCGCGGTTGGACAATACATGTGCCGCTTCCGTCGTCTACCATGATTCTCTTTACATCAGTATCAACGATGCGTAAAGTTATAACTAAGGCATCATAGTGAGGGAAAGACAAACCGTCGGTATCTGACTTATCGAAGACGATACTATCTTTGAGGTTGTCATACCATTCATAGGCGACTGTTCGTTTGAGTTTGTGTGTGGTGGTGAACTTCACATGGTTGATTACTACATTGTCGCCGCCGTTGATGATCATTTGTACGATACCTTCTGGCGAGGGCCGCTTCGGAGGTCCTTGGGATGGGTCGCGTCCTCAAGCGAAATTGGCTCTTCCCTTGTCGGTTAACAGTTCTTTTAGGTACCCTTGGTTTATTATCCTGACTACTTCTTGCCGCAGACCTATGCAATCCTCGGTCTTGTGTCCTCTTTCTTGGTGGAATTCACAGAAGATGTTGGATCTCCTAGTTCTTGGGTCCGATTTCATTTTTTGCAACCATTGTACCTTTGTGCCTAGCTTTCTCCAATGCGTACACTATCTCTGAAGGGGAAACACATAAATTATGAGTAGATAGTAATGGAGGCATACCTGTTTCGTTCCAGAGAGGAGCAATGTGTCCTGACATGGCATCAGCGTGTCATGGAGGGGGCGGGTTGGATGCACAGATATAGGGCCGATGCCTTTCCCGATTGAAACGTGGTGGCTAATCTCGTCGCCCCTCGTTACATCAGTCTCTTCTTGCCTCATTCTGGACTGGCGATAATTGTTGAAGTGGCCCGTTCATGTCTTCCTCGTCTGCCTTACCTCGACGGAGTAGGCGTTGTGGATTTCTTCCCATGTGGTAGGAGGTATTTCATAAGTCTACTTAGCAATTTTTTGGTTGCCTTTGATCTGTTCCTGTTTAGCCCATTTTGAAAGGCCGCTACCGCCATCCCTTCCGATACATTTTGTAGACTCATCCTTACTAGGTTGAATCGGGACAGGAAATCTCGGAGCCCCTCGCCCATCGTTTATCTGACGACGAAGATATCGTTGACCCTGGTTTCGGCCTTTTTCGCTCTTGCGTGGGCGGTGACTAATTTATCTGCCATCTCTTGGAATGTGGATATCAATCGTGTTGGTAACTGGGAGTACCATGTCAATGCTCCCCTGTCAAGGTTTCGTCAAACCTTTTTAATAGCACAGACGATATCTGTTTTTTCACCAGATCATTACCTTTTACTGCAATAACATAGTGGATTAGGTGATCCTTCGGGTCCGTGGTCCCGTCGTATATTTTTAAGTATGGTGGCATCTTGAAGGTCTTTGGAATGGGGTAAGGAGTAGCCCCTTCGCTGTATGGTTGTTCGACGAATCGGCCCACGTCGCATTTTGGAAATAACTTAGGAGCACCTGATATTTTGTCAACCCTCTCCTCATGTTCCCTCATTTGGTCGCGGAGTGTTTTGTTCTCGTTTTCCATGTTTTCCATTTTCTTCAAGATAGCCATGAGTGCATCGCCGCTTGCATTAGTAACAGTGCGGGTGTTGCCCGTTCGTATAGTGTTTGGCTCACTAGCGGCAGCCGCGATTTCTGTAGGTGTTATGTCTTCGACATCTCCTTGAGTGGGGTTCTCGAGCATGTCGCTCAGAGCGCTTGTTAACCATTCTTCTAGCATTTTCTTGACTGCTGGTGGTGCTTCCATTGTCGTGTATGTTGATGCTCTCCTTTCACGTAAGATCGTTAGATCTCAGTGCAAAAGGGGTGAGGTATCAGAGCCTTATTGATTATATTGTCTTATATATTTGTTCAAGTTTTGGCACTTGGCGTTGTATTCTCGTTGTTTTTTCTGTCGGCCTCGTTGAGGGAACTCGGGAGGTTGTTCGTGACATCCGCTGCTGCTTTTATCCTTGCTTCCCCTTTTTCAACCATTGTTGGTTCTTATGAAGTATGAGAAAAAATAGTTATTGTTTTTCATAATCTAGATAAACAACTATGCTAACCAACTAGGGGTGTGCACTCGAATCGGTTTATCGATAAATCGAATCGATTATTTGTTATCGGTTTATCGATATCGGTTTATCGATTTATCGGTTTCGATTTCGATTTCGAAATTTTCCTTATCGAGTTATCGATTTCGATTTCGATTTTGTCCTCTTCGGTTTATCGGTTTATCGATAAACCGATAAGAAATAGTAAAAAAAAATATTTTTTTTAAAATATTTTTTTTAGTTTTTTTTTTTTTTGTCTTATTCTATAATACCCTTTCCTTTACTCTAAGTCCATAGCCCTATTATTTTATCTACCACATTTAATGAATAATCATATTAAAAGCTCAAGGGAATAAAGTTCAAATTAATGGAAAATAAAATTAGTCGTGATGATGTATTTTTTTTAATACCGTTGGATTGTTGGTGTCATACATTTGATCCCTTATTTTAGGTTCGTTGCATGTGCTTTTTGACACAATTTTTATGTTATAAACGGAGTTTATCGTATTTTAGCTTCTTTTGGTCCATATTAGTTAGGCGTGTTTATGGTGATATACTTTCCGTGGAATGCCGCAAATTTTCTTATTGGTGTAATCGATAACCGAATCGATAAGCCCCAAAAATCGATAAATCAAAATCGAAAAAATCGAAACCTTATTGAAACGATAACGATAAACATATGTACAAATCGATAATCGATAAGTAATTATCGATAAGGGTCAAAATCGAATCGATAAATCGAATGCACACCCCTAGTTTCAGCTATACAAATCCCCACAGACAACGTCAAATTGTTTGACTCAAAAAATACAAAAAAATTTTGAACAAATTAATCAAAAGAAGAAGGGGTAAATCTTAACTGAGTATAATAAATACTAGATTAAGCAAAATGAAGATATGATCGCTAATATAGTTTCTCTTGCTCTCAGATAGTGTTTCTTACAAAGTTCTGTGTCCCCCTCTATAAAGTCCTTCATCTCCCTTGTATACTAAGAGAGACTCTCCTAGGTTGTCAGAGACAAACTATCAGGAATATTCGATAGAATATTCCTAATTTTCCCTAACGGACTTACAATAATACAAGGGTCGTACATTCTTCTCTTTTATAATAAGGTCATTTCTTTTGGGACGCTAGCTCGGAGAGGCCTGCTCGTTTTTCGTGTTTGCTGTAGGTCGTGACCGGTCAAATTCGGGTCCATACATTTATGACTAATTTATAAGAAGGCAGCGGTTGACAAGTTAAGGTATCTATTAATCGAATTTTAATCGAATTTTAAACCGTGTGTTAAGTTAAATGGACTCGGGGATTTAAAGAAAAATGGTTATGCAGGCTCTAGCTATTTTCTATTGA
The DNA here is from genome assembly GCA_032618575.1 of Nicotiana noctiflora. Lineage (NCBI taxonomy): Eukaryota > Viridiplantae > Streptophyta > Magnoliopsida > Solanales > Solanaceae > Nicotiana > Nicotiana noctiflora. The sequence continues at coordinate 26,559 of JASVEL010000132.1, forward strand.
ACCCTTTTCTTCTAACTTACCCTTTTCCATCAATTTTTTTGTAAGTATGGAGTCGTGTACTAAACGTAGTAGACAGTAAAAAATGCTAGAGTTTTCCCAACAAATTCAATCATCATGGAAAAGCCTCCTTATTTCCATAAAGCTGTTTTTCTTCTTATCTTTTCTTTTTATCACTTGGTTTGCACATATCACTAGGTGTTGAGAGGGTAGGGTCATTTGCCCTCTTCTAAACTTCCACTTTGTATATCTTTTTGGCCTGTTGCCAGGGATGTTGATGTTGTATCTATATATGTGGATTTTTGTTCTGGAACCCAAATATGCATCTCCTTTCCTTTATACTCTCTGTCAAAGTTTCATCCTTTTGCAATCTTTGTGTTGGTCCACTTAGTTCGACTTGTTACATATGGGGACTTATGAACCAAAAGGCTGAACCCCAGTTAAAGTAAAACCACATTTTTTGGATATGGGGAAAGATATACTCAAATTTTTACCTTTCTATTATCTTTAAAGTATCTCATTACCTAATATAATTAGCAAGCGTTTGGATTAGATTTGATTGAAACTCGAAAAAAGAAATTGAAAAATAATTTTGATAGTTAAAGTTGTGGTTGGACATATATTGTAATTATTTTTAAAATAAGTTAAAATTTGTAAGTGAAAGCAAATATTTTTCAATTTATATTCCATGAACAAATAATATTATTTTAATTTTTTTAAAAGAAAATTATGTCCAACCGGGAGCATAATGTAGCAAAACTAGTACCTTTAGCATCTCATACACTTTCGGTGACGGATGCACATAGGGAGTTGTGGATTCTTAAGCACCCATAACTTTGACCATATTAATAAATTTATATAGGCAACTGTACAAATATTTAGATAAATATTGAACAAACATTCACAAATAAATTCATTTTCCCTCTTCTTTTGAAGTTTTTATCGGCGAGCATCCATAACTTTAAAATCTTGGATCTGCCACAGTACACGGCATACTTTAGGTGGTTGTTAATGAAAACGCTATTGAAGCTTCATATTAATATACTACTATGTTATGTTAGTTTTTCTAATATATAAGTTATGTTTGTTTTTCTTTAAGAGGAGATCTCCTATACTTTTGGAAATGTTTTCTTCAAGAAATATATGCTTCAAACCAAGCAAAATGATTTCCACCGCCTACTATCGTCAGATGTTCCTTTTTATTTTATTTTTCTTTTTTTTTTTTTGCAAATATTTTATCTCTTACTTCATATCACTGTTTCGAGTAGCAATTACTCCTATTATATAATGTTGATAACAATTTATTAAACGTTTATTACTTCAATAATATCACCAAATATTATGCTTATATAATTGTTATCGATCCTCCACCCCAAGTTTACCATATTTCATCTATTTTTATATTCAACCAACTATGAAAATGATTAAAAAAAAAATTGATTTCACAAAATATATTTTTTTAACAATAAACAGCTCAATCCTGAAATATTTTCTTTCATGCTAAATAGATCCAAAAGTGGAAATTAAAGGGGAAGGAGCACTGAGTTAGTAGTCTGTAATCTGCATATAGAGCACTGAGTTTTAGGTTCAGGACCTGAGCATGGAATTGCCCTGATTTCTACTTGATGAGCAAACAAATTTAAAAATTAAATTCTATGGACATAATTTCGATTAGGCAAAGCAATCAGATTAAAGAGTAAAGTTTTATGAGCATGTTTCCTATTTAGTAGAGCAAACAAACTTTGTTAAGAGTCATTTTGCCCCGTGGATATTCGGTGCGGATTCAAATTTAAAGCAGACCTCAATACGAATATTAAACAAAATAAAAAACCCAAAAAAGAAAAAGTTTCTTGTCCTTATCTTAGCAAATTAAATTCCATAATGCTAAGGTAGTATATAACTATATACTGTGTCTACTTTGACGAAATCTATGTATCTTTTGCATGTAGATAGGTCCACTTTGCACGTAGAACATAATTATGGTTGTATCACCTACGGGCTATTGCCCAAAAAAACACCACAAAAATATGTTGATATTATGATTCTCCAATGTATAAAGGAAAGTAGATGTACAGTGCTCTTAGTTTTTGCTACATGAGCTATAATTAGCGGAAAATAAATATTTCGTATATTGTATTTCATGCGACACTATCATTATTTAAAGAGTTAAAAAGCAGTTCTTCTTTGACTATGATTTTTTTTATAGATATTTTTAAATATTTTAAATTGTTACTCTATTTTTAAATATTTTAAATTGTTACTCTAAGACTACTAGACTTTTATGTATTCTCCTCATATGTAATTTTGGTTTAAAACTTTAATATTGTATATCTGATTTCACCATGAAAACTAAGTACTTTGACCTTGTACTATCAATATCTGTCACATAAATTAGAATGGAGGGTAACTGATTTATTTTTCTCCACATGTAATGGAAAGTGTGATGTTCTAAGTTATAATCTTATGCATTGAATATCTTGATATATTAATTAGTTCATATCCGATTTTACTTTTCATATATCTTCGCTTTATATTCATCAAGCTCGTAAACGTGCAATTAACTTCAAAATCGATACTGGAGCTGCACCTGACATCTATAATCAGGATTCTTACATAAACTCTTTGTTGAGAAATAAAGCCTAATTTCCTGTTAATTGTAGGAATCTAATGATGTTAAAAAGGATGTTGAAGTAAAGTCACAGATTTTATACATAGGTTTCGACTTTTGGTTTGCGGTGATATGACATTCGTTCTGAGTCTTTTAGTTAAGGAGAAGTCAGATATTACTAAAGAGAGGATAATAGAAATCCATGACTTTTGCCTTTTGGGATTTGAGGAAGAGCTTAGTTTCAATATTATTCATAATGTGACGATACAATGAATCTTGAGGAACCTTATGATTGATAAACTTAGTTATTTTATTCTCTTCCTAATTAGTAACGATAAAGTAATTAAAAGTAAAATAATGACTTACCATACGCATCAAGTTAAATCACCACAATTTTAACGTTGAAAACGGATATTATCCCCCTTCATTGACTAATAGCTACTGAAAATATATTAAATATAGATCAGTATAATTGAATTCATTTTATATACACAATATATATGTACGTGTCTGAAATATATATTACCGTCCATAATAATGACCAATTTGTCTTTTTATTTTTGTCCAAAATAAAAGTCTATTTATATAATTAAGAAAAACAATTTCAAAATTATCCTTATGTAGTATCCCTAAAAGTCTTTTACTCCTCATATTAAATTATGCTATAATATTTAATTAAAAATAATTTAATCACACTAACTACCTTTTTCTAGAATTTATTATGAGTATACTCAAGACAAATTGTTCATTTATTATGAACAGAAAGGAGTATTAAGATAATAAATTGAAATCCTGACTATTAATAACTTTCTGCTATAATATCTAAACCAAAAAAAGAAAAATGTAAGTACAAGAAAGTGAAAATATCAGGGAATCTTGAGAGACCCAATGATTCAAAATATAGTTACATTAACCCTTTTACCTCCGATCACCGAACCCGAAGAAACAAGAGAAAGGCTAAATAAATACCAAAATGATTTCAGTGATGATATTACTCATCAAGCCCTTTCTCCAAGATCGATATGGTTGATGAATAATAACCTCATGATCAAACGGCTCATAAAATTTTACAAAATCTTTTTATTTCCATATCATGAGATATTCATTACCCCAATCAAATTACAATTCATACTAGCTACCATCTTGCATTATTGGTAGATATCACATATATGACCTAAGAAAAATAAAAATAAAATTCTCAAATATATATTTCCGACTTTAAGCATGCTTTGTGAGTAAATGGAGGAGTGTTGGGGTAGACCTTTATGCATGAAATGATGGCAAAGATGATGGAGGGACCCAAATGAATGTTTTATTTTTACAGTTCCTTTCTTTAAAATTAAAGAGTTTAAAGTTCTATAAAGCTGTATAAAAATATTTCTATTAAGAAAATTATAGATATATTTTCATTATAAATATTAATTAATTGTATAGGTCACAAGTTTAACTTGTGGAAGCAGCTATTAATACTAATATTAGTGTAGACTATATATATCATACCTCTTGGGGTCAAGGGCGGATCGAACCCTTTACTACCAAGTTCAACCTACTACTTTCATTACAGAGTATAAATTTATGTGTAGAATTAATTAAAATTATAATAAATAGTAGATATGAATCCATAGCATTAAAATATAATGGTTTATTAATGCTAAAAACCTAAAGGTAAAACTCATATATTTTAAATCTTGGATCCGTCTCTCCTTGGGTAAGATCCTTTTTCAAAATCTCGAATACTTTGTGCATTGTATGCTCTTGTTGTTATGTACCTTGATATCGATCTAATTGCATCCAGTTCAAGTGTGACCGACTTTTCAAGATTGTAACACGACAAGTTGTGCGGCTTGAATTTACTTTATCATTGTTTATTCCAATTGCAATTCTAATTTATCGCTTTGTGTCAATTTAATCCATGTATCCTTAAAATCACTTAGAAATTCAATTATTAGCCGATTTTGAGGGTAAATAGTTTGGCGTCCACCGTGGGGCTAAGGATATTAATGATTAATTGATAAAAATCTCCATAACACACACTACTTTACACTTGTTCTTCGAAGTTTCTCTAGTTTCATGTTAAAACTCAAAAATTTCAATCTTTCAATCAACACCCCTACATGTTGATAGTATGTTTGGTCATCACGGTGAAAATAAAAAACATAGTACCCGGTAACGAGGTACCGCCCGTTTATCCTACCGGAGTCCAACCGCGGACCTGTTGGACACTAACTCGCATGTGGCTATCCGTACAAATCTGCATGCCTATCCCGATAATAACATATGTAGTAGAGCATGATCGACATCATAAAATACTCAACAATGGAAAAGATGGGATCAATTTATATATGATATTCTAAATGTTACAAGCTCAACAGGCGGCGATAACTCAGTTACTGATCTGTCGCGAGAAGTCACCCGTAGGAATGAACCTGTCATAGAAAGGTCGAATGGAAACTAGTCGGGGAGTAACCCTGAGATCATAAAAATAATCGAGGAGCTGACCAAATGGATAGAAACAGGGGAGAAGCAAATTAAAGCAAATGATAAAAAGGTATAAACCTACAATTCTAGGGTCGACCAAATCCTGAGAGCGCCGTTGATACTACAAGGCCTGGATTCCAAGAAGTTCATTGTCACGACCCGAATTACCCACCATCGGGGTCATGATGGCGCCTACTAAATGGAAGCTAGGCAAGCCAAATATTAATTACACCTCCATTAATTACCAATTTCTTATTAAGACTTATTATTAAAAACATATAAATTACAGCGGAATAATCAAAATTAGCGGAAAACTTAGTCAAATATGATAAAGAAAACCCAAGCATGATACACTACCCAAGATTGGTGTCACAATACTCACGAACTTCTAAGAATAATACACATAATTGTCTGAAAGAAAATACAAGTTGTTTATCTCGATTACATGAGATAACAGAATGAAAAGCATAGATAGAAGAGACAACGGGTCCTGCGGACGCCTGCAAAGCTACCTCGTAGTCTCAGTAGTCGAAAAATCCACAAGTCGCTACCGCCGCTGCCGCTGTCCGTAACCTGTATCTTCGCAAAAAGAGCGCAGAGTGTAGTATCAGCACAACCGACCCCATGTGCTGGTAAGTGCCTGGCCTATCCCAGCGAACTAGTGACAAGGCTAAGGCCAGTCACCCACAAAAACCTGTACAGTTGCAATATACATATATATACAATACATTTATAAGGAAAGACTCTGCTCAGAAATAATAGTCAATAACTCGTGATATCCAGACTAATATAATCCACAGAATAAATCTTACTTTCATGTCTCAATTCCTTTCTCATTTCATATCTCGTGGTAGGCGTACCACCCGCTCCCAACTATCACGGTAACTACATCTTGTGATAGGCGTACCACCCGCTCCCAACTATATCAATAGGCTACCGACAACTATGGCCAATGCCAAGATTTAAATCATTTTGTGGTCGGCGTGCCACACGATCCCATTTCTTATTATATAAGTGGTCGGCGCGCCACACGATCCCAATCCATAAATATATATATAAGTGGTCGGCGCGCCACACGATCCCAATTCATAAATATATATATTACCAGCATTTAGCCAATAATCTTTGCATCAACAATATTTATAATTACCGGTTTTAAACCAATAATTGATAATAATTTCAACAATTTATCTCCATTACCGGTATAACACCAATAACTCTTAATCAACAATTTATTCATAACTAAATTCATATTCCTTCGAGCTAGGATAGAACAAACACTTACCTCGAAAGTTTACGAACGATTCAATCCGTAGCAATGCCTTTTCCTTTTGAATTTGACTCCAATCCAATCGTATCTATACACAATTGATTTAATATCATCAATTCTACTTAACAAACTAGTTCATATTGCTAAATATGGTTTTTACAACATTCTGGCCGGAATAGTAAAAATCGATCCTGGGCCCACATAATCGAAACTCAAGTTTCGAACCAAAATAAGTTCACCCAATCTTCCATGAGTTCAAATATACAATTTGTTCTTAACTTCGACTCCAAAACGAGGTCTAGATCGCAAATTCTTTGAAAGCCCTAACTATACCCATTTCTCAAATTTTTCAACCAATTTACCCATGTTTAAGCCTAAGAATTTGATTGATGTTGATGAAAAATGAAGAAGACGAGTTAAACAATACTTACCCAATGAACTTTGATGAAGAAATGCCTCAAAGATCGCCTAAGAGCTGTGGAGAAGAAAGGATTTTGTGAAAATGGGATAAAATCCCGTAAGTGTTCTGTTTTGGGTATTAAATCACTGGGCGGAAATTTACCCTTCGCGTTCGCGTGCACTGTGTCGCGTTCGCGAAGGGTCGGACAGAAATGGGCATCGCGTTCGCGTGGACACAGTCGCGAACGCGTAGAAGAAAATCTGGGGATTGCAATTTGGCCTACGCGAACGCGTGGTGCCGTACGCGAACGCGTAGAAGAGGCAGGCCAGGCTCCGCGAACGCGGGAGCCTGC